>CM068350.1:1232021-1354521 GCA_034769755.1 Odontamblyopus lacepedii | reverse complement strand
GGACTGGGGGCACGAGGACTGGGGGCATGGGGACTGGGGGCATGAGGACTGGGGGCACGGGGACTGGGGGCACGTCGACTGGCGGCACGGGGACTGGGGGCACGGGGACTGGGGGCACGGGACTGGGGACTGGGGGCAGGAGGACTGGGGCACGGGGACTGGGGGCACGGGACTGGGGGCACACTGGGGACTGGGACTGGGGCACGGGACTGGGGGCACGGGACTGGGGACTGGGGACTGCACGGGGACTGGGGGCACGGGGACTGGGGGCACGGGACTGGGGCACGGGGACTGGGGCACGGGGACTGGGGCACGAGGACTGGGGGCACGGGACTGGGGCACGGGACTGGGGGCACGGGGACTGGGGCACGGGAACTGGGGCACGGGACGGGGACTGGGGACTGGGGGCACGGGAACTGGGGGCACGGGAACTGGGGGCACGGGGACTGGGGACTGGGGGCACGGGGACTGGGGGCACGGGGACTGGGGGCACGAGGACTGGGGGCAACTGGGGGCACGGGGACTGGGGGCATGAGGACTGGGGGCACGGGGACTGGGGGCACGGGGACTGGGGGCACGAGGACTGGGGGCACGGGGACTGGGGGCATGAGGACTGGGGGCACGGGAACTGGGGACTGGGGGCATGAGGACTGGGGGCACGGGAACTGGGGACTGGGGGCACGAGGACTGAGGGCACAAGGACTGGGGACTGGGCACGAGGACTGGGGGCACGGGAACTGGGGGCACGGGAACTGGGGGCACGAGGACTGGGGACTGGGGGCACGGGGACTGGGGGCACGAGGACTGGGGCCACGAGGACTGGGAGCACGGGGACTGGGAGCACGGGGACTGGGGGCACGGGAACTGGGGGCACGGGAACTGGGGGCACGGGGACTGGGGACTGGGGGCACGGGGACTGGGGGCACGAGGACTGGGGGCACGGGGACTGAGGGCACGAGACAGCTCCTCTGCTCTCTGCGCACGAGGACTCATGTGTGTTTGTGTCCTGCAGGAGGACCTATGTGGGGGCCATGCCAGGGAAGATCATCCAGTGCTTGAAGAAGACCAAGACGGAGAACCCTCTGGTGCTCATAGATGAGGTCTGAGCAGAAACCTTCTATTCTTATTGAATGTGAAGTTCCAAGTTCTTCAACAGCAGTTTGTGAAATGCTGTTCAGACATTGTCTCCGTGTGAGGTGTGACCCGCTCTCTTCTCTCCTCAGGTGGATAAGATGGGCCGGGGGTACCAGGGGGACCCGTCCTCTGCCCTGCTGGAGCTGCTGGACCCTGAGCAGAATGCCAACTTTCTGGACCATTACCTGGACGTGCCCGTGGACCTGTCCAAGGTGGACTCTACACTCATGTGCCATGCGATCTCCTAACCCACCGCACACTGTCCTCATGCTCTCCTCACACACTCTCCTCACACACTCTCCTCTCTCCTCGCGCGCTCTCCTCACGCGCTCTCCTCACACACTCTCCTCACACTCTCTCCTCACGCGCTCTCCTCACGCGCTCTCCTCACACTCTCTCCTCACGCGCTCTCCTCACGCGCTCTCCTCACACTCTCTCCTCACGCGCTCTCCTCACGCGCTCTCCTCACACACTCTCCTCACGCTCTCTCCTCACGCGCTCTCCTCACGCGCTCTCCTCACACTCTCTCCTCACGCGCTCTCCTCACGCGCTCTCCTCACGCGCTCTCCTCACGCGCTCTCCTCACGCGCTCTCCTCACACTCTCTCCTCACGCGCTCTCCTCACGCGCTCTCCTCACGCGCTCTCCTCACACTCACTCCTCACACTCACTCCTCACACTCACTCCTCACACTCACTCCTCACGCGCTCTCCTCATACTCTCTCCTCACTCCTCACGCGCTCTCCTCATACTCTCTCCTCACTCCTCACGCGCTCTCCTCACACTCTCTCCTCACGCGCTCTCCTCACACGCTCTCTGGAGGTCACAGACCCTCTAAATGCTTGCTGTGCTGCTGTGCTGCAGGTGCTCTTCATCTGCACAGCGAATGTGGTGGACACCATCCCCGAGCCACTACGAGACCGCATGGAGATGATCAACGTGTCTGGATATGTGGCCCAGGAGAAGCTGGCCATTGCAGAGGTACAGTCCACATCGTCATGGTATCAGGAGCGGATGTCTATTCTTTAGTACCGAAATCGAGTTGCTTTATTGTATTGGCCAACACAGTGTTCATCAAAATATTGGATTTTTGCTAGACTATCCAGCTGTAATAAAGTGTGTGTGTGTCTGTGTGTCTCTGTGTGTCTGTGTGTCTGTGTCTGTGTGTGTGTGTGTGTCTGTGTGTCTGTGTGTCTCTGTGTGTCTGTGTGTCTGTGTGTGTGTGTGTCTGTGTGTCTGTGTGTCTGTGTGTCTGTGTGTCTCTGTGTCTCTGTGTCTCTGTGTGTGTGTGTGTGTGTGTGTGTCTGTGTGTCTGTGTGTCTCTGTGTCTCTGTGTGTCTGTGTGTCTGTGTGTCTGTGTGTGTGTGTGTGTCTGTGTCTGTGTGTGTCTGTGTGTGTGTGTGTGTGTGTGTGTGTGTGTGTGTGTGTCTGTGTGTGTGTCTGTCTGTGTTTGTGTGTGTGTCTGTGTGTCTGTGTGTCTGTGTGTCTGTCTGTGTGTCTGTGTGTCTGTGTGTCTGTCTGTGTGTGTGTGTGTGTGTGTGTGTGTCTCTGTGTGTGCGTGTGTGTTGCAGAGGTACCTGGTCCCTCAGTTGCGCTCTCTGTGTGGTCTCACAGAGGACAAGGCCAGTATCTCCCCAGATGCCCTGAACCTGCTCATCCGACAGTACTGCAGGGAGTCTGGGGTCCGCAACCTCCAGAAGCAGGTGGAGAAGGTACGATATAGACCATAGTTTTATTTCAGCATTTTCGGCCTGCCCATATACTCGGGATGAAAGGACCTGTACCTGATTCTAATGTATTCTTGCCAAGACAAATTCTCTTTACTTCATACATTTGTAGGAGTCTATATGTGAGTTCCATGCTGTGCGATGGACGGGCATGTGTTCCTTCCCAGGATGAACAAAACTGTCTCCATGTGGAGACGGTTTAGGAAAATTAAGGAAAAGCTTTCTCTCTTTGGTGGGATGGTCACACTGCTTCTCTGGAAAAACGTATCTCTAGCACTTCTCTCCTTCTACACATTATTTGAGAAAATAAAATATTGAGACTCTAAAATATAAACCATTTATTTTACATTATATTTTCTCATGTAATAACTAAGACCGAAACTACTGACACTTTCATCCAATCAGATTGCAGACTCTTCTGAGCCTAATTCTTTCTCTGCTCTTCTGTTTTGGTTGGTGATAAAATCGGCCATTCCCTCAAAGTATTTTCTTTGGGAGGTCTTTTGCCACCTTTGGTGTGAAAAGTCTGTAGTTTCTCAAAGGTCCACAGGTAAATCTTTAGCTAGCCTCTTGCACAGTCCCCATGGATACAGCAAAAACAGCTTATTTTACACAATCCAGCAATTTGTTCTTTGACCTGCACTGATGCAACACTATTAGTTGGTAAAATCCACTGATATGCTCTTAAACTGAGCTCAAAAAACAAAGTTTCAGGGTGTGAGTCAGATAGCCACAACAGCAGCAAACCACTCTGTTGCCATAGGAACCACCCTTGACACCACCATTAATGTGAGGACCAAAAGGAGGGGAAACTAAGTGCATCAAAAATGAAACTGAAACCTAGAAAACATGTTAATATGTTGTTTTCAGCAAATAGAACATTTTCAAAACAATACATGGTGGTCTTGGTGGTGGTGGTGGACTAAATATGTTATACGTTATCCGTTAAAACCCCATAGAAGTGTAATACCCCCTCTTTAAAGTGCAGATGGCTGACTGCTGACTCTGTGCGCAGGTGTTCCGGAAGGTGGCATTCTGCATCGTGAACGGAGAGCAGCCGACCGTGAGCGTGACGGCCGAGAACCTGCAGGAGTACGTGGGCAAGCCCCTGTTCACTGTGGACCGCATGTACCAGGATACCCCCCCAGGCGTGGTCATGGGGCTGGCCTGGACTGCCCTGGGTAAGACCGCAGTTGCTCTCTGCACTTTCCCATGGACCCTCAGTGCACCCTTGGCTCTACAAAAAGTCAATTAGGGCTGAACAATTTGAGTCATTGTCATTTTTCTGACCAGCATTGTGGTTACTGTACTGAACGCTGAAACGTGAACAGTTGCTAAAAATGGATTGTGACTAGTGCTGCCGCGATTATTCGACGTTGTCGACGTAATCGAATATGAAAATGAGTCGACTACAATTTTTTTGGTCGAATATTCGCCTTTATTTATTTTTGGTCTCAAACGGCTCGTCCAGAGACCTTTCGCTTGCCTGAGATCAGGTATTTCCCCTCCACACCACTAGTAGTACTACACCCGAGGCGGACACCGGTGCTGCTGACAGCGGCTACATCCGGGGTTGACGCCGAGGTGGCTAACCTCGGCTTCACCAAAGGCTAACAGCAGTGGTATATAATGGCACCGCAAAAGAAAACAAACTTGAGGAAGTATTTGCCGTGCGCACGCTGCTGGCTGGTCTCTCTCTTTCTCTCTTCCCCCTTCCCCCGATTTGAGCATTTGAGAAAATGCCAGCGGCCGGAGTCGGACCAAGACCTAAAGCCTCGAAACTCTGGGAATACTTTCGGACAGTTGGTGATAGAGTGGTTTGTACACTCTGCAAGACTTCTTTGGCTTTTCACGGGAGCACGACCACGATGCATGAGGTATTGAGAATACCGTTGCATATGCTGCTCGTGCATACATAAATTGTGTGTGCATATCGTTGTTCAACATTGTCGAATGAGCACACACAACAGACATAACAGCAATAACCTTTGCAACTCGCACACACAAGGTAACCTCCCGGGAAAATCTAACACACACACTTGTGTGTGTTAGAACCGCTTTTTTTTTTTTTTAATTAGTCGTTTAGATTAGTCGACTAATCGAAAAATTAGTCGAGAGATTAATCGTTAGAAAATTAGTCGTTAGTGGCAGCACTAATTGTGACATCACATCACAAAGCATTGTGGGATACCCCCTTAGACAAACAAATGGCACTATTTCCCATGGTTGTATAATAAGAGCTGGATAAGACATGCCTCCCCCCCTCTAGCTCTACCCGTGACCCCAGGTTAATGTGTGGCTGAGTGACGTACTGCAGCCCACAGCCCAGGAAAAAATCTCCCATAGAAGCACAAGTCATTTTTTGAGAAATCAACCTGCCCGTGTTCTGACAGGGCGTCCACAGCTTTCATAAAGGTCGGATTTTGTAGGGATTCTTCTGTATTTTTACAATATGAACTTTAAAAAAAATTTAAATCGTCAAAGCACCGAAAAATCAGCTTTATAAGAGTTAGCCTAGCCCCGCTAGCCCCGCTAGCTCCGCTCTAGCAGATCGCGCTCTGATTGGTCAGAACTGCGTTTCTGACATCACATGTTGGGCTGCGTTGGGCTGTGGAAGTCACATTTTTTGGAGTCATGCGCCAATGACACAGACCACTGAAAATAATATGGCGCCATCTTCCAGATGTTATTACAGTTCTATGGTATTTCCTCCCTGCCAAAACAACCTCCTCATTTGCAGTTGTAACATTCTGTAGCATGAACTTGAATGAACGTTTCATACACGTTTTCTGGTTTTAAAGCAGACTTATTCTGAAAATGTACTTTCAGCTCAAGATCACATGTGCTTGAGCCTGCTATACAGTTAATATGTACAACACCCATGGATCATGTTCAAATGTACACATTTTAAACCGCAATATTCATCTAAAACTACTTGATAAAAGAAATACTCCACAGACTACAGCGTGGCCCATACCTCACAGAAACCCCCTCTGCAGACACACACACAGGCATCTGCGCAGACACATGTCCCAGGGCCTCTGGGGCGCTGACGAAATGAAATGTAAATGTTCTTCTGTGGCTTCCCTCCTGCCCCGTCTGAAGTGGAGATGTGGATTTATGTACTTGTCACATCAGGACACACTCACCTCTACATTCACACACATGAGCTGACGGGCTCGCTTTGCCTCATCCACACGACTCACATGATTTAATAAAATGATACGCACTGATACAGGGTTTAAAACTAAATATTAAATTTATTAAAGATGAGTCCTGGCAAGCCACACCAAAATGACTACACAGCGCTGCCCAGTGCCATGCCTATCACCGACTGAGAAAATAAAACTGTTGAAGTCATTCAGTACAGAGCAGTGGGCAGGGCTGGAGCGCTATATTCTGGGCCTAGGTACAAATCATCTTTTGGGCCCACACTACATGTTGTCTAATCAAAAATGAGTTTATGGGGACCCCTCCTTGCACTGCGCCCTGGTAATCGGTACCCTTTACTCCCCCCCAGTCCGACGCCCTTGGCAGTGGGCGTGTGGCGGTGAACACAGGGATTGACTGGCAATATTTTGTCTTGAAAATAATAATTCAACATGCACGAATCACTCCAAATACAGCTTCACCGGGGAAATGAGAAGGGGAAAGCTCAGAAAAGTAGATTTTGCATAGTAGGTCTGCTTTTTCATGTTCTAGTTTCCTTCTCATTGAACCTCTGAAGTTGTATTTGGACTGATTCAAGCCATGCTAAGAGGATTCATTCTTGATTATTATTATTTATTCTCTGTACTCAAGACATCATTTCTCCGATCTGCCTCTGGTTTTACTGCCTCCGGTACACGCCCACTTACTTACTTAGTTTATTCTCCAAATGTCTGTTCTTTATCTGTGATACGACAGGATTCAGAAGTGTTGTGAAGTTATTTTGGTACAAATGGAAAAGAAAATCAGCAGTTCACGAGTGATGAGTAGAGCCCTACAGCCACACGGCCCTTTGTGATGACATCAGCTCCCATGGGACACTGCAGTTTTCTAACCCGGATGTCAGCCGACTTGTTTCTTTTATTAATATTGTGATTTAAACTGTTAGATACAGATTGCGGCTTTGACCTGATTGTGGTGTGTGTGACGTGTCCTCTTCTGTAGGTGGCTCCACTCTGTTTATCGAGACATCAGTGCGGCGCCCTCCGGCCGAGCCAGTGAGCAAAGGAGAGGGCTCTCTGGAGGTTACAGGTCAGTATGACTGTCCCGTAGAATCACAGCTATGTATTTACATGTATATTTGTGTCTTCACTGACCTCCATTGGCAGGTTGTATTCTTTAATGTATTTTTAAAGTGGAAAACTAAATCCACTTTTTTTGCTCCTAAACTGTGTGTCTGGTGTTTTAATAGCAGCACTGTTACTGTTCCTATTTCCTAGTAATATTGTTTGGAAATTTTATTGCAAACTTTGCAAAACTACAGCATCAAACCCTGAATAAGGGCTGCCTCTACTGGCCACTGCCATTTCAAGTACTACCTGACATCACACAGGACTGTCCTGATCTCCTCTGCTTCTCTCTCCTCCCTGTGAGTCCCACTTTAACCCTTGGATGACCCTTCTCTCTGACCCCTGCTGTGCTTTCACAGGGCAGCTGGGTGATGTCATGAAGGAAAGCGCTAAGATTGCGTCCACGTTTGCCAGAGTGTTTCTGATGAAACAGGAGCCTCACAACGACTTCCTGGTCAACTCCCACCTGCACCTGCATGTGCCTGAGGTACAGTGGCACAGGGTTGGGTTAGGAATAGGATTTTGTTCCCAGATTCACATTTTAAACATGTTCAGTTGACAGACAAACTTAAGTATGAACTATAATACAAAGTAATACAAGAATCACATTTAAGAACACGCTTGTACTGATCTAAACTACAGGATTCAATGTTTTTATGCAGAATAAAACAGGAGATTTCATTGTTTGGAGTGAAAATGATGGTGCTTAAAAATTGCTGCCTGCTAATTGCTGTTTCAGGGTGCGACTCCTAAAGATGGGCCCAGTGCTGGATGCACCATAGTAACGGCTCTGCTGTCTCTGGCCACAAACACACCAGTGCGGCAGAACCTGGCCATGACCGGAGAGGTGTCCCTCACCGGTAAGATTCTGCCTGTGGGAGGAATCAAGGAGAAGACTATTGCTGTAAGTGTACGATTGTACAGGCTTCTGTTGTCATCACTAAAATGTCAAACTCCATTTTGATACTGAGGCATAGACTCCATAGTTCACATGTGATTTTTAACATTAAGTGGTCATACTTTCTTTTATAGTACATGTGTGTAATCCTCAGTGGTGCAGGTAGGTTCCTCAGTGCTTCATGGGTCTATGTGCTCTTCTACTTGATCTGATAAAGCTCAACATCAGTGTAAAGACATTCAGGAAAGGTTCATTTCTCTGCTAATCAATAGTATGAGGATTTTCTATAGTTTTGACAGCCCTAATACAACAGAGTGTAGGTTGGGACCTTTATTAGATGTTTCCGAGTTTCCGCTGCTGATTCAATTCAATTCAGTTTTATTTATACAGCCCAGAATCACAACAAGAGATAAAAGTAATGAATCTATTGTGGAGAAAACGTCGTACCTGAGAGTCCTCACTGATCCTGATTGTGAGATGTGATAATTGTGGGTCATGGTTCTTCTGTATTATGTCTTAGCCTGGCTGGCCACAGTTATATTGTGTCTGCTTGTCCAGTGGTGGTGAGAAAAAGAACAAGTCACATGTTTATTTGTCTCTTCTGTGATTGGTTCACAGTGTAATCGACTTAACTGCTGCTTGTTCCCTTACAGAGTTCTTGTTGTGGAATTGGGGTTAGGGTTATTGAATCGGTAAACACTGATTGCAAAATGTTTTTGCTCAAAGTACCCACTTAAAAAATATTTGGCCTACTATGTATCACCAGGTCTTTTAGAGGGCTAAACCAGGTCTGAAGTAGAAGTATACCATTGTTGTAGTGATTGCAATGGCTCAAGTTTGGCCAAGTTTTCATGACTCTTCAGAGTAATGAGACACAGAACAGTTTAGTACCTGCTTGACTCGGCTGAGCAGGTACTAAAAAGTACCAGTACCTGATGTAGCACTGCAGTCGAAACATTAGGATCAGCAAACTACATGTAAACTAGTTAAAGGTACTTAAATGCAGGTGCCTGTATTAAAAGTCTGTGGTTGTTCCAGGCTCGCCGCGCTGGGGTCACGTGCATCATCCTCCCCATAGAGAACCAGAAGGACTTCTCCGACCTGCCCGACTACATCTCCGAGGGCCTTGAGGTGCATTTTGTGGACCACTACAGCCAGCTCTACCCCATCGCCTTCCCCCAGGGCCCCCACAGCTAACGCGGGTACCTCAGCCATCAAGCTAATTGAGGCTGAAGACTCTGCACTGGCTCACGCTCTCATGGCTTTGGGCTCATGGAAGTGCATAGTATTTTTTCTACTATTGTTGGTTCTATTTTCATATGACATAGGCCTATAGGCAAAGCGATGTCAAATGCATACTGACTAAAAAGGCCCCCTGGTTCTTGTACACGGCAGAGGCACACTCAACTCTTCCGCCCCCTCCTGGTGATCCTCTGTGCCTGCAGTCGGTGGCCTCAGCCTGAGCTCTTCATGTGGAGAGGAGAGAAATGACCTGGAGCACGTTCTGCAGAGGGAACATTTAAAGGATGCTCCGGGGGCTTTGTAAACACTCGGGACATGTTTGCATTAGTATTTTATGTATTATTATTTAAATGATGTATGTAAGAAAAACATGTTCTGCAATTTGTCTTTACTTTCCATTTGCATACTGGGATTAGATTACTGTCACTCTCTAGCTGCAAAATGGCCTGGACAAGGCCAGAATGTTTATGGACTTAAAAGAACCAAATGTAGTTTTAAAATTTCATGAACATGACCAATCTGTGTCCCCAGATATGAGGTAAACACGTCAAATGTAGCTTTTACTCATAACAATTGTAATATTTTTAATTACAAAAATACTGGACACGAAGTTCTTTTGTTAGAATTCAGTGTTTTGGTTCAAGACAATTATCCAATCAGAAAGTAGAATGAGTCTCACATGACTCGTTTGAGTTGCCAGTTTGACTGCAGTGTGTTTAAACCTAATGTTACTCCCTAAACTCCAGCACCTGCACAGTCATGAGTCAGTGCTAGTGCAGCCTCTGCAGCTCAGGGAGTTCTAGAGGTTCTGAGCTTCGCATGAGCCATGAGGCACATACTGGCAAGTGCCGACACTGGTTCAGTTGTGATTGTCGTATCTTTGTTGAAACTAAGAGCACAGGTTTCTTTAAACGTACAGAGTTTGAGTGACGCCTTATTGTCCCTGTAGAGCAGAGGCGTCTAAGCTGTGACCAGGAGGCCAAATCCAGCCCTCCAGTCACACGAGTACCCACGAGTACCCACGAGTACCCACGAGTACCCACGAGTACCCACGAGTACACACGAGTACACACGAGTACACACGAGTGCCCACGAGCGCCCACGAGCGCCCACGAGCGCACACGAGCGCACACGAGTACCCACGAGCGCACACGAGTACCCACGAGTGCACACGAGTACCCACGAGTGCACACGAGTACACGAGTACCCACGAGTGCCCACGAGTACCCACGAGTACCCACGAGTACCCACGAGTACCCACGAGTGCACACGAGTGCACACGAGTGCACACGAGTGCACACGAGTACCCACGAGTACCCACGAGCACCCACGAGCACCCACGAGCACCCACGAGCACCCACGAGCACACACGAGTACACACGAGTACACACGAGTACCCACGAGTACCCACGAGTACACACGAGTACACACGAGTACCCACGAGTACCCACGAGTACACACGAGTACACACGAGTACACACGAGTACACACGAGTACCCACGAGTACCCACGAGTACCCACGAGCACCCACGAGCACCCACGAGTACCCACGAGCACCCACGAGCACCCACGAGCACCCACGAGCACACACGAGCACACACGAGTACACACGAGTACACACGAGTACACACGAGTACCCACAAGTACCCCAGTTTTTTCTCAGCCTTCCAGTTTCTTGCTGAATTGACCCAAATGATCCGAAGCAGTATTTTTTACTATAGGTAAAAATGGAGGTGCTGCCCCAACATGAGTGTGTTGAGCCTAGACTGAAGATGTGGTGTGTCACACCTGTGTAAATGCACCTATGTAAATGATCCTCCGTAAGCCTGTGACCTTATGCTGCTCTGTGTGGAGAAGGTTGGACATGGACCGCGCTGCTGTAGGGAAAATGTTAAACGTGTAAACTGTCTTTGGATACAAAAGTAGTTTCCACATTTTTCTTTTCATGCACCAGGGCAGCGTTAAGGCCACTGCTTTCCCCGGGGTTTACAGGAATAATGCTGCATAAAAAGCTAATAATTGTATTCCAGACATAGATATACATAATCAAGCTAGAGGTGTAGCACCATGGTTACTATGCTCTGAGCCTATTGTCATCATGGATGTCGGTGTGCCTTTTTGCTGCTGTCGTGATGGTTAGACGAGGGCCGCGTCTCATTTCTCTTTCATCACTGCCTCCTTGATTCTCCTTGATTCTGCAGAAATGGCGAAGTTCCACCCACAGAGGAGACAAAGCGAAGAGAGAGGATATAAACTCCTCACTGAGACCAAGAAAGTTTGATTATTTTTATCTGATCTCTACCTCCTGAACCCTCCCACATGTTTACTCCTTCCTTCAGTGTTTTTTTAATATGACACATTTGATTGACAGCTGAAAAACTGAGTATCGAGGAGACGAATCGAGGAGAAGGAAGCAAGGAAAGAGAATTGAGACGCGGCTGAGGTGTGTCACTTTGCGCACAGCCGATCCATGTCACCACCATCAAACCACGAGCTTTTCCAGTTTGATCCATGGCCACGGGCCCCCTGCAGCTGTCAGTCAAGTGTGAGGAGCGTTTCTAGCGCGTGCGGCTTTTATTTTGGAGGGTTTGGCGGAAGTGTCCTGCGCGGTGGAGAGAGGCGCGCGGTGCTGATGCTGAACCGGATCAGACCCTTGATCGGACTGAGCGGGGTGTGCGGGCAGACTACAGCGGCCTGTGAGCACCAGAGCGCCCCGCTGTGAGGAGGCCCGTGTCCGCTGTGCGCAGGTGAGTGCGGGGAGCGGGCCGTGCGTGCGCCATGTTTGTTGAAGCGCCGCTGGGCTGAAGCTCCATCGCTGAAGCTCCATCAGCAGATCAGGCGGGGTCACGCTCTACTCCTCCACCAGCACCTCCACATCAGGCAGGAGGAGACGCACCAGAGCGCTGCGGCGGAGGGGCTTCGGACCCGGGTAGGTTTGGTCGTGTTGATGATGGTCGAATCACACTATTAATCCATGTTTTCAGTTAACCGATCATATGACAGAATTGGCTTGCGGTTTGATCCCCATTGTGATTGGTGCGCACTATTGTTGTGTCCTTGGGCAAGACACCCACCCTAGGCTGTCTGTAGGTGTGTGAATAGAAGGCTGGTCGTGGCTGCAGGGGGCTTGGACACGGATCCTTGAGTCAGTGCTCCAGGGCAGGTACAGCAAAGGTTCCACCTGGATGGAGCATAGGCTAGTAAAGCTACAACTATATACTGTAGAATCTATTCTGAGCACTGTTCCCGTTCCCTTCTCTGATCAATCCAACTGGAGTATTTTTTTCTGCCACCTACTTACCTCCCTGAAGATGTCACTGCACTGCCTGGAATGTACCACAGTATTTACCTTTTTCCCATGTGTTCAATTAGCCTGTTGCTACACTACCTTGAAAAATATCTACTTTATTTCTTTCGTGGGGTCTGCCACTTGTTTCCATGGAGATACAGATAGTCTACATTTACTTCGATACCATGGAACATTCCTGGCAACGCTGGAATTTTTCCAAAGAGGAGGAGGTGCGGAGTAGAAACTTGGGTTCCAGGTGCAGGTCACATATTGTGGTAAAAGTGTGTGCAACAGATGATTAAGTGGGTGCAGTTGTATAAATAGTATGACTGTGGTCAGGGGGCAATTTGTCCAAAAAGCAGAAGAGAGGATGATTTTTTTCTTCATATTAAACCTTTATTTTGAAAAACATAGGGTTGCAAAACCACCAAGACCATAACTCTAGCCCCTGTCAAGCTGCTTCTTTGCACATATCATATGTAGAGTTATGTAAAACATATCATTTCAATAGTTTTAGATTCAGATATTTACTATGCTAATTGTTGCCCCTGGTTCCTGATAGTGATACTAAGATTTTGAGCGCAGTACTAAGGAATAGAATACTCGATATCCCATGATCATAATTTTTTTTTAAAGATCTGAAAAACAGAATATGATCTTCAGCATTAAATTGTAGACGACAGGCGTATACTGGTCTATGCAGGGGGCTTACAGCAGAATGCGAAACGAAACGAAATCTGCAGAATGCGAAATCTGCAAACTGCGAAATCTGCAGACTGCGAAATCTGCAGAATGCGAAATGGTGTGTTTATGTTTCACCCGAAAGTACATTACACCATCTGACTTGCGCGAGTGCAATATATGCTGTTCAAAGGACCTAAACGGGTCAGTCTCCGTGAAGAGGACATGACACCCCAAAAAATTGGAACTATTTTTGAGGTAAGGTTAAAATGACCTTTTTCTGTTGTTGTAAACACTGTTTTCTAATAGGCGGCATTAGCTAATAACTGGAATGCTAGCCAGCACTGCCGTATGGATAGCTTTACTCGTAGGCAAGCTCATCGTCAAGGCACACACTGCTCCAGGGACTGTAACCAATACACTCTGTTATTAACTGTAAGTAGCTTTGGATAAAAAGTGTCAGCTAAGTGTAATGTATAATGCAATGTAAACAGGGGTTATTCTAGGCTTCCCTTATCCCAGGCTATTGTTTTCATAGTCATATTTGCCATGCCTAAAAGATACCGCTCCATTATTGCAGTGGAATAAATAATGAACAAATCCAGGTCTTTACTGATGATTTATATTAGGCTTTTAAATTGTACATAGTTACAGTTAATGGGTGCGTGTGTGTGTGCGTGTGCGTGTGTTAGCTGACACTTTTTATCCAAAGCTACTTACAGTTAATAACAGAGTATGTATTGGTTACAGTCCCTGGAGCAGTGTGTGCTCCCTTGTCTGCAACATAACAGCTTGCCTACGAGTAAGCGGCAGTGCTGGCTAGCATTCCAGTTATTAGCTAATGCCGCCTATTAGAAAACAGTGTTTACAACAACAGAAAAAGGTCATTTTAACCTTACCTCAAAAATAGTTCCAATTTTTTGGGGTGTCATGTCCTCTTCACGGAGACTGACCCGTTTAGGTCCTTTGAACAGCATATATTGCACTCGCGCAAGTCAGATGGTGTAATGTACTTTCGGGTGAAACATAAACACACCATTTCGCATTCTGCAGATTTCGCATTCTGCAGATTTCGCAGTCTGCAGATTTCGCAGTTTGCAGATTTCGCATTCTGCAGATTTCGTTTCGTTTCGCATTCTGCTGTAAGCCTATGCAGGGCCCATTTCACTCGCAAATATTTCGTCGTGCGAACGAGGAAAACAAAACAGTCGCACCAGTGCGAGTGCTTCTGCAGCACAATAAGGAGAACTGCGCACAGACGTAACATGACGAGTTAAACGTTCTAAATGTATCTAACATTAGGGGCAAACTCACACTTTAGAATCGTGCCCAACCACGGATCGCCCCTAAAGCGCGGCACACATGACCGAACCGAGCCCAGGCACAACACCTCCGACCGCGCACGACCCCAGCATACGAGCTCCGCGTGTGTGGCGATATCACTCATCCGAACAACCTCCGCTTCAAAACACACCCACGCCCCCTTAACCGAAGAGCGCGCACCGCAGCAGGACCCACACCTGTCCCACTCAGTAAACACCCCTGTGCCGCTGGACTTCCTCCTCCGCTAAAGCGAGAGCTTTGTCTTGGTCTTGTCTCGGACTCGAGCGCATTTGGACTCGGTCTTATCACGGATTCAAGGTGAGTCCTGAGTGCAATCATAGGCAATTTCATTACGGCCGCTGCTGTTGGCACTAAACTTGTGCTGGTGTGCGGGACCTGTGCGCTGGAGCCCGCGGACACTGCGCGGCACCGCCAGCGCGCGGCACCACAGCGCCACCCTCAGCCTGCATCACAGGGCAGGTGAAACATCTCACCTGTCCATCCGCCTCACATTTATGCTCCTCCTCAATGAGCGCTGATTAGAAGAGCAGGACGAAACGCGAAGTAAAAACTAATTTTATGTCCGTGTCCGCACAGAGCAGAGCTACAGCACAGAGCAGAGCTACAGCACAGAGCAGAGCTACAGCACAGAGCAGAGCTACAGCACAGAGCAGGCGACATGTGGGCTGAAGTTTGGTGTGGTAAATGTGCAGAGGCTAGAAACCACTTTAAAACCAGTAAGAGAATGTAACTCCAGTTGGGAATTTGCAAATACAGGTTTAAAAGTGTTAGCGAAGAGGTTCTCAAACTGTGGGTGACGGTCCAAAAAGGGACGCAGAGTGTTTCAGTGCAGTACAGTCTGTTTGGCTTATTTCTAAATGAATATTAATCAGATAAAATGGAGATAGATTTATAAAAACACTGCGATCATGCAGGAAAAGTACAGTCATAATTGTTTTGTTTTTTGTATAAAATTAATTCAAATAAGTCGGTGTGCGCAAGTTCTGCACTGAAATAAACATTCATAACGAAAACCTACTTGTGCCCCTGTTTTTTGTTTTTTTCTGTGCTCCTAAAATTTTTTACTTAGGGGCACATGTGCTCCTGAAAAAAAAAGTTAGCGTAGAGCCCTGAGTCTGTGGCTCTTATACTTGTTCTGATGCAGCTCAAAATCATTCTAAAACTATTCAGGAAAAGTTCATTTCTGTCCTGTGAATGGGACTTTTTAGAATATACACCTGAGTATCTAGTTTTGATACTACTTTTACAATCGATTAGTATCTGGTTTTGTGTGTGGCAGGTGCTCTCTGACAGGTGCTCTCTGACAGTCCCGTCTGTGTGGCAGGTGCACTCTGACAGGTGCTCTCTGACAGGTGCTCTCTGACAGTCCCGTGTGTGTGGCAGGTGCACTCTGACAGTCCCGTGTGTGTGGCAGGTGCACTCTGACAGTCCCGTGTGTGTGGCAGGTGCTCTCTGACAGTCCCGTGTGTGTGGCAGGTGCTCTCTGACAGTCCCGTGTGTGTGGCAGGTGCTCTCTGACAGTCCCGTGTGTGTGGCAGGTGCACTCTGACAGGTGCTCTCTGACAGTCCCGTGTGTGTGGCAGGTGCACTCTGACAGTCCCGTGTGTGTGGCAGGTGCTCTCTGACAGTCCCGTGTGTGTGGCAGGTGCTCTCTGACAGTCCCGTGTGTGGCAGGTGCTCTCTGACAGGTGCTCTCTGACAGTCCCGTGTGTGTGGCAGGTGCTCTCTGACAGTCCCGTGTGTGTGGCAGGTGCTCTCTGACAGTCCTGTGTGTGGCAGGTGCTCTCTGACAGGTGCTCTCTGACAGTCCCGTGTGTGTGGCAGGTGCTCTCTGACAGTCCCGTGTGTGTGGCAGGTGCGCTCTGACAGTCCCGTGTGTGTGGCAGGTGCACTCTGTCAGTCCCGTGTGTGTGGCAGGTGCTCTCTGACAGTCCCGTGTGTGTGGCAGGTGCGCTCTGACAGTCCCGTGTGTGTGGCAGGTGCTCTCTGACAGTCCCGTGTGTGTGGCAGGTGCTCTCTGACAGTCCCGTGTGTGTGGCAGGTGCTCTCTGACAGTCCTGTGTGTGGCAGGTGCTCTCTGACAGGTGCGCTCTGACAGTCCCGTGTGTGTGGCAGGTGCTCTCTGACAGTCCCGTGTGTGTGGCAGGTGCGCTCTGACAGTCCCGTGTGTGTGGCAGGTGCACTCTGACAGTCCCGTGTGTGTGGCAGGTGCGCTCTGACAGTCCCGTGTGTGTGGCAGGTGCTCTCTGACAGTCCCGTGTGTGTGGCAGGTGCTCTCTGACAGGTGCTCTCTGACAGTCCCGTGTGTGTGGCAGGTGCTCTCTGACAGTCCCGTGTGTGTGGCAGGTGCTCTCTGACAGTCCCGTGTGTGTGGCAGGTGCTCTCTGACAGTCCCGTGTGTGGCAGGTGCTCTCTGACAGGTGCTCTCTGACAGTCCCGTGTGTGTGGCAGGTGCTCTCTGACAGTCCCGTGTGTGTGGCAGGTGCTCTCTGACAGTCCTGTGTGTGGCAGGTGCTCTCTGACAGGTGCTCTCTGACAGTCCCGTGTGTGTGGCAGGTGCTCTCTGACAGTCCCGTGTGTGGCAGGTGCTCTGACAGGTGCTCTCTGACAGTCCCGTGTGTGGCAGGTGCTCTCTGACAGGTGCGCTCTGACAGTCCCGTGTGTGTGGCAGGTGCTCTCTGACAGTCCCGTGTGTGTGGCAGGTGCTCTCTGACAGGTGCTCTCTGACAGTCCCGTGTGTGTGGCAGGTGCTCTCTGACAGTCCCGTGTGTGTGGCAGGTGCTCTCTGACAGTCCCGTGTGTGTGGCAGGTGCTCTCTGACAGTCCCGTGTGTGTGGCAGGTGCTCTCTGACAGTCCCGTGTGTGTGGCAGGTGCGCTCTGACAGGTGCTCTCTGACAGTCCCGTGTGTGGCAGGTGCTCTCTGACAGTCCCGTGTGTGTGGCAGGTGCTCTCTGACAGGTGCTCTCTGACAGTCCCGTGTGTGTGGCAGGTGCTCTCTGACAGGTGCTTTCTGACAGTCCCGTGTGTGTGGCAGGTGAGCTGTTGGGATGATGTCGTGCTGGGCCGTTCTCCTGGCTCTTCTCCTGGTTGCTCGGGGGAGCAGCAGCTCTCCTCCGTGCCCTTTGAGCTGCAGATGCTACAGCCTGACAGTGGAGTGTGGCTCCACCAGTCTGCGGGAAACTCCCAAACACATCCCGCCCTCCACACAGGTACCCCCCGATTCTGCCCACAGAGGCCCTCACACACCTTAACATTTGCATGTAAGAAAAGCAAACGTGTGGTTCATAATAAGACCATCAGTGAAGTGTAAATAGGACTTACCAAAGGAGTCATTTGGATCCACACCGACGCCTGAACGCTGCAGGTGTTCTGGTTCTGCGCTGAACCAGAGGGTCCCAGGTGATGGGACCTGAGAGAACACATTGGGGTTTTGTTTGCATTTACTAGTCCATCACAAATATTGTTTATGATTGTAGCTTCTGGATAATAATAAAAAGCAAAATTATATGTCTCAGAAAATTTGAATATTACATAGGAACAATTAAAAAATGATATTTAAACAGAAATTCCAGGCTTCTTAAAAGTGTGTTCATGTTCTATGCACTCAGCACTTGGTTGGGGCTCCTTTGGCATCGGTTACTGCAGTGATGCACCGCGGCATGGAGGAGATCCTGGGGCACTGCTCAGGTGGAGTGGAAGCCCAGGATGCTTTGATAATGGCCTTCAGGTCATCTGCATATCTGGGTCTGGTGTCTCTCATCTGGGTCTGGTGTCTCTCATCTGGGTCTGGTGTCTCTCATCTGGGTCTGGTGTCTCTCATCTGGGTCGGGTGTCTCTCATCTGGGTCGGGTGTCTCTCATCTGGGTCTGGTGTCTCTCATCTGGGTCTGGTGTCTCTCATCTGGGTCTGGTGTCTCTCATCTGGGTCTGGTGTCTCTCATCTGGGTCTGGTGTCTCTCATCTGGGTCTGGTGTCTCTCATCTGGGTCTGGTGTCTCTCATCTGGGTCTGGTGTCTCTCATCTGGGTCGGGTGTCTCTCATCTGGGTCGGGTGTCTCTCATCTGGGTCTGGTGTCTCTCATCTGGGTCTGGTGTCTCATCTGGGTCTGGTGTGTCTCATCTGGGTCTGGTGTCTCTCATCTGGGTCTGGTGTGTCTCATCTGGGTCTGGTGTCTCTCATCTGGGTCTGGTGTCTCTCATTTGGGTCTGGTGTCTCTCATCTGGGTCGGGTGTCTCTCATCTGGGTCTGGTGTCTCTCATCTGGGTCTGGTGTCTCTCATCTGGGTCGGGTGTCTCTCATCTGGGTCTGGTGTCTCTCATCTGGGTCTGGTGTCTCTCATCTGGGTCTGGTGTCTCTCATCTGGGTCGGGTGTCTCTCATCTGGGTCTGGTGTCTCTCATCTGGGTCTGGTGTCTCTCATCTGGGTCTGGTGTCTCTCATCTGGGTCTGGTGTCTCTCATCTGGGTCGGGTGTCTCTCATCTGGGTCTTGACAATATCCTAGAGCTCCTCTATGGAGTTCGGGTCAGGAGATTTTGCTGGCCAACCAAGCAAGATCAGTGAGCCATCTTTCGGTACCTTTGGCTGTGTGGGCAGGTGCCAAGTCCTGATTGAAGATGAAATCAGCAGCTTCATGAAGCTTGTCAGCAGAGGGAAGCATGAAGTGCTGGACTGGACTTCAGAAAACACAGTGGACCAACACCAGCAGATGACCTGACTGACTGACTGTGGAAACTGAACTTCAAGCAACACAGATTCTGTGCCTCTCCACCTTTCCTCCAGACTCTGGGACCTTACCGGCGGCACAGTGGCTGAGTGGCTAGCACTCAGGCCTCACAGCAAGAAGGTTGCGGGTTTGATCCCTGGGTCGCCCGGGCCTTTCTGTGTGGAGTTTGCATGTTCTCCCCATGTCTGGATGGGTTTCCTCCGGGCAATCTGGTTTCCCTCATCAACCCAAAACATGCACTGTAGGTTGTGTGAGTGAGGGGCGCCGGTTGGCCTGGCAGCCGTGCCTCCTTCAGTCTGCCCCAGGGCAGCTGTGGCTATAACAGTAGTTTCCCAGCACCGGGTCTGGAGTGAATGAAGAATAATCTGTAAATAATCCTCTGTAAAGCGTCTTTGTGACATCTGTCTGTGAAAAGCGCTATAGAAATAAACACTTAAACACTTACTTACCTTATTTCCAAAAGAAATGCAAAATGGACTTTCATCTGAAAAAGGAACATAGTTCACTGAGCCACAGTCCAGTCCTTTTTCTCCACAGCTTGGATCAGCTCTCTCTGAACAACCAGCTTCTTAAGCAATGTCCTTTTGTGTCTTTCTTCCTGTGGAGGGTGTCGGTGAGTGTCTTCTGGACGTGTGTCCAGTCAGCAGCCTTCCCCATGATTGTGTCGCCCACTGACCCACACTGAGAGACCATTTAAAGGCTCAGGAAACTTTTGCATGTTTTCAGTTGTTTAACTGTGTAACACCATGCCTCCTCAGTATTCCACTTTTTTGCAATATTGAATTTCGTTTTTTCATTATTTGTAACCCATAATCATAAAAGTTCAAGAAATAAACTCTTGAATATTTCACTCTGTGTCATGAGTCTATATATTAATATGTGGGTTTGACTTTCTGAAATGAGTGACAAAAAATCTTGAACTTTTTCTTATTCTTATTCTGAATATTTGTGAAGGACTAGTATATTGGCTGCATGGACTTCAGGGCGACCTGTGCAGTAGTGGTAGTCGTGGTAGTAGTAGTAGTAGTAGTTTTGTGTACTGCTACACATAGTACACACAGCTGAGCTAACACATGTGATCACTGAACAGTGCTTTCTCTCTGGCACAGACCATCTTTCTCCAGGACAATCGCATCGCTCACCTCCGCAGAGCTGACCTGGCTCCTCTCAGACACCTGCACTACCTCTACTTACAGGTGACAGACTGGTCATGTGTACTAGTGCACACAAGTGTGACTGACTGTACTAGTGTGTACTAGTGTGTACTAGTGTACAATAGAGTCTACTAGTGTGCACAAGTATGTACTACTGTGCACTCTTGTGTACTAGTGTGTACTAGTGTGTACTAGTGTGTATTAGTGTGTACTAGTGTGTACTAGTGTGTATTAGTGTGTACTAGTGTGTACTAGTGTGTACTAGAGTGTACTAGAGTGTACTAGAGTGTACTAGAGTGTACTAGTGTGTACTAGAGTGTACTAGAGTGTACTAGAGTGTACTAGAGTGTACTAGAGTGTACTAGAGTGTATTAGAGTGTACTAGAGTGTACTAGTGTGTACTAGTGTGTACTAGAGTGTACTAGTGTGTACTAGAGTGTACTAGAGTGTACTAGAGTGTACTAGTGTGTACTAGAGTGTACTAGAGTGTACTAGAGTGTACTAGAGTGTACTAGAGTGTACTAGAGTGTACTAGTGTGTATTAGAGTGTACTAGAGTGTACTAGTGTGTACTAGTGTGTACTAGAGTGTACTAGTGTGTACTAGTGTGTATTAGAGTGTACTAGTGTGTACTAGTGTGCACTCTTGTGTACTAGTGTGTACTAGTGTGTACTAGAGTGTACTAGTGTGTACTAGTGTGTACTAGAGTGTACTAGTGTGTACTAGAGTGTACTAGAGTGTACTAGAGTGTACTAGTGTGTACTAGAGTGTACTAGAGTGTATTAGAGTGTACTAGAGTGTACTAGTGTGTATTAGAGTGTACTAGTGTGTACTAGAGTGTACTAGTGTGTACTAGTGTGTATTAGAGTGTACTAGTGTGTACTAGTGTGCACTCTTGTGTACTAGTGTGTACTAGTGTGTACTAGAGTGTACTAGTGTGTACTAGAGTGTACTAGTGTGTATTAGAGTGTACTAGTGTGTACTAGTGTGTACTAGTGTGTACTAGTGTGTACTAGTGTGTACTAGTGTGTACTAGAGTGTACTAGTGTGTACTAGAGTGTACTAGTGTGTACTAGTGTGTACTAGTGTGTACTAGTGTGTACTAGTGTGTACTAGTGTGTACTAGTGTGTATTAGAGTGTACTAGTGTGTACTAGTGTGCACTCTTGTGTACTAGTGTGTACTAGTGTGTACTAGTGTGTACTAGTGTGTACTAGTGTGTATTAGAGTGTACTAGTGTGTACTAGTGTGCACTCTTATGTACTAGTGTGTACTAGTGTGTACTAGTGTGTACTAGTGTGTACTAGAGTGTACTAGTGTGTACTAGTGTGTATTAGAGTGTACTAGTGTGTACTAGTGTGCACTCTTGTGTACTAGTGTGTACTAGTGTGTACTAGAGTGTACTAGTGTGTACTAGTGTGTACTAGAGTGTACTAGTGTGTACTAGAGTGTACTAGAGTGTACTAGAGTGTACTAGTGTGTACTAGAGTGTACTAGAGTGTACTAGAGTGTACTAGAGTGTACTAGTGTGTACTAGTGTGTATTAGAGTGTACTAGAGTGTACTAGTGTGTACTAGTGTGTACTAGAGTGTACTAGTGTGTACTAGTGTGTATTAGAGTGTACTAGTGTGTACTAGTGTGCACTCTTGTGTACTAGTGTGTACTAGTGTGTACTAGAGTGTACTAGTGTGTACTAGAGTGTACTAGTGTGTATTAGAGTGTACTAGTGTGTACTAGTGTGTACTAGAGTGTACTAGTGTGTACTAGTGTGTACTAGTGTGTACTAGTGTGTACTAGTGTGTACTAGTGTGTACTAGTGTGACTAACTGGCCCTTCCCTGGCAGAACAACAGTATCTCTGCGGTGGAGCCCGGCTGTTTTGAGCACCAGGCTCAGCTGCTGGAGTTGGCTCTGAACGGGAACAGGATCCACCTGCTGAGTGCAGACCTTTTCCACGGCCTGGAGCACCTGCGCATCCTCTACCTGTCCCGCAATGACATCACCCGGCTGCTGGACTACACCTTCAGGGGCCTCCAGGTAACAGTGCCACACCCGAGGATGGACTCACACATGGACTGAAAACAGGGAACACAGGTCACACACATGGGCTCGGGTCACACACATGGGCTCAATCACACACATGGGCTCAGGTCACACACATGGGCTCAGGTCACACACATGGGCTCGGGTCACACACATGGGCTCGGGTCACACACATGGGCTCGGGTCACACACATGGGCTCAATCACATGTGGGCTCAGTCACACATGTGGGCTCAGTCACACATGTGGGCATAGTTAAGCATGTGGTCATGTGTAACACCTGTGTACATCTGTGTGCTTCAGCGTCTCCAGGAGCTGCACCTGCAGCAGAACAGCATTGAGGTGCTGTCAGACCAGGCTCTGTCCGGCCTCTCCTCTCTGGCCCTGCTCGATCTGAGCCGCAACAACCTCCACACCATGGGCCCAGACTCCCTGCGTCCTCTGGTCAGCCTGCAGGTCCTCCGAATGACCGGTGAGTCAGTGCTGACAAACTGCACCTGTCAGCCCTAAACACACAGCACTGTGTGATCAGTCACCCCCTTCAGCCCTCAGTCAGTGTGTTTAGGTGCATAACTGGCCTAGTCCAATTTAAAGTCCTTTATCAAAATGCTGTAATCTCAGGAATGAGACCACATCTAACACATCTGGAGCAGCTGATTCTTCCAGCTGCATTCTGCTTTACCTTCGGCACAGATGGGGAGAGGCAGTATTAGACATGTGTTTGTATTCACTTGTTTTCAATCAGCAGCACCAAGTCATGTTACTTGGTTTTGGTGCACAAGAGGCCAATCCCGGCTCGTCAAAGCCTGATCCCGTCAGATCTCAGAAGCTCAGCGTGGCCAGGCCTGGTGCCACAGGGGGGCATTGTGTCCTTAGGCAAGACACTTCACCCACATTGCCTAGTATGAAAGTGGTGTGTGTGTGAGTGTTGGTGCAGATTGGAGCCTCGCTTCTGTCAGTCTGCCCCAGGGCAGCTGTGACTACAATAGTATCTTATATCACTGAGTGTGGAGAGAATGAACAATGAACTGTGAAGCACTTTGGATGTCTTGAAAGGTGGTGTATAAATGCAATGATTATTTAACAAGTGTTAAGTTAGCTCGAGAGCAAATAAAGTTGCCAGGTGTGACAGGTGCTCCTGGTCCTGTCTCCTCTGTGCAGATAACCCGTGGCGCTGTGACTGTGCGCTGCACTGGCTGCGCAGCTGGATAGACGAAGAGGGCCAGAGGCTGCTGAGTTCTGCCGAGCGGCGACTGGTGTGTGCAGACCCGCCCCGCCTGTCTCAGCTCAGCCTGGTAGAGGTGCCCTTGAACAGCCTGGTGTGCATCCCTCCCGTGGTGCAGTTGGAGCCCCGCAGACTGGCTGTACGGCTGGGCGAGAGCCTGCGGGTGTCGTGCCACGCCTCAGGGTACCCTCGCCCACAGGTCAGCTCCAAACCTAACTGTTAACTTCATGTGATGTGTTGGGTAATGTGTTTCTTAAATATCTCATGTGCTAAAATGCAGTACTTTACTCATCTGAATATCTACATTTCTGTGGAGTTATCTGCCTTCTTAGTTGCACAGAAGAGGTGTATTTGAACTATAAAACCCTTAAAGCCGTGCATGTGCTCAATACTATGGCAAACGCACTATAGCAAAACAACTATTGGAACCTTACGAAGGTAACTACACAATGATGAGAACATTACCACACGATTCTGTTCCACCTCTCAAATAATGTGTCGAACACTCATTTTCAAAGGCACTGTATTATGTGGCTCAAAACCACACTCGTCTAATGCTTTACCAGCAGAACATCAGTCGATGTCCTGTGTGTGCAGGTGACATGGAGGAAGGCGTCTCAGGGCAAGACAGCCCTCTCCCCTCGAGGCCTGGTGCAGGAGCCAGGGGCCGGTGTGGTGGGGCGGGTGGAGGGCCCTTCAGAGGGGCCCTCAGAGACAGTGCAGAGAGTTGAGCGTTTTGACCCAGACACGGGCAGTGGCATGCTGTTCCTCAGTAATGTGACAGTGGCACATGCAGGCTTCTATGAATGTGAGGCCTGGAATGCAGGGGGTGTGGCCAGAGTCACCTTCCAACTGGCCATCAACTCCTCCACCTCCATGTGGGCCTCATGGTCCCAGCTGTCCTCGTATTCCCCGCCTTGGCCACGCCCCCGGAGCTACGGTTCCGAGGTGAGCCGCGAGCCGCTCTACGCTCTGGGCAGCATGGCCTTCAGCGCCCTGGGGCCCGCCACACAGACGGCCATCGCGGTAGGCATTTCCCTGTTGGCCCTGACCGCTCTGCTGCTGCTCATGATGATCTACAGCCGCCAGCAGCAGCCTGAGAAGGAGGCCCACGACTCTGACACCAAGGTAACAGCACCATGGTAACACCACCATGGTAACACCACCATGGTAACACCACCATGGTAACACCACCATGGTAACAGCACCATGGTAACACCACTATGGTAACGGCACCATGGTAACAGCACCATGGTAACAGCACCATGGTAACATGACGACTATTGTATCATCATATCAACATTAACAATATGACTAGAAATATCACCATGGTTACATGGTGATATGTAACCATGGTGACAACATCTGTAAGGTGGTCACATAATGTCTGCATCACAGCAGTAACATGGACACTACAGTAACATCACTATGGTAACAGCACAATGGTGACAAAACCACAGTGACAATAAGTTGTACGGTAACGCCTACAGGAAGATAATTACAATGTTACAGGTGGAGGGGCCGTCATCTGCTTATCTCCATGGAGATGTGCCTAGAATGTTCCACAATATGGCCATAAACTTATGAATCCCCATGGAGACTTGCAAGACAAAGCACAGGTTTGGTTTGTGGAGAACCAGCCCCACTCACAGTATGTAGTTGAGTAAGTGCAAGACACCAGACTGTGGCCAATTTAAAACAAAGCATTAACATCTCCATGAAGATAAACAGGTTGTGGACCCATCCAGAAAAGTTGCACAGAGCACCTTTAAAATCACACTATAATAAGAATGGGATGTAAAGAATGAAAGAATCAGAATGAAGGAGACAGGAATGCACGAGTACATCCTCCAGTGGAAGCAGGCCAGTCCATCCTAAGGTTACAGAACTGGGGTCATGGCACGCAGCCATACCCACTAGGATACGATAACCCCCCCCCCATTACAACAATAGGGTTAAGGCAGTTAGGTGGTCACTATGGTAACCCCCTCCGTGCAGCTCTGTGGCTCCAGTAGCACTCGTCTTGTCTTCTGTGTGTTCTCAGGAGGAGAGCATCCTGTACGTGAACGACTACTCAGATGGTCCTACCACCTTCGCCCAGCTGGAGGAGTACAGGGACGAGCGCGGCCACGAAATGTACGTCCTCAACCGGGCCAAACCCGTGCCACCCCCCGTGGTCCCACCCCCCGACGTCAGCTCTGCCCCCTCCGAGAGCTCCGGTCAGGGCCCGCCCTCCAGCCCCCTCGCGGCTCCCAAACAGCTGGAGGACACACGGACTATGAGGAGGATGGCCGGAGAGGGCGGAGAGGCGGAGCCCGTGCTGACGGCTGAGTCTGAGGGTCTGTACCTGAACCACAGCGGACTCTTCATAGACTCGCAGATTGCATACGAGATCCATTGCTGAGGCACACTGGCCTGGAGTCCAGAACACACACACAATACTTCACAGAGATGTGGATCTGGTCACTGGTGAATCTCCCACAGTTCAGATGGGCGTGATTGACAGGTGGATTAGCCAATCAGGGACACACATTGGTCCGTACATATCAAAACAAATGTGATTACAAGGAAAAATTTATGGAAACAATATTGGAGGGCTGAAAAACTTAGTGGATTTATGCAGAATTCCTGAGTGAAGCACTAAAGTCTGTTCATCTGAGGCAAGAGAAATGTAATTTTGATGTAAATGATGAATGACCTATGAGCTCCTTGGTTTCACATGCAAATCTGATTGGATGATCATG
Source organism: Odontamblyopus lacepedii (assembly GCA_034769755.1). Classification (NCBI taxonomy): domain Eukaryota; kingdom Metazoa; phylum Chordata; class Actinopteri; order Gobiiformes; family Gobiidae; genus Odontamblyopus; species Odontamblyopus lacepedii. The sequence goes on along the minus strand of CM068350.1, from coordinate 1,328,045 downwards.
GTTAGTTGGACTCGAGACACAATGGATGAGACTGATCTGCCTCTTTGTAGAAAATACAGAGAGCAATCATCAGGAGGCAGTGGTCAGGGCCACTGGGCAGGGCACACACTGGGCTCCCGGCAGCAGACTGGACATTGGAGGACCTGTTACACACCTGTTACATTGAGCTTTCTTTCACAGTCCTGAGAAGAGACAATGGTCCGTCCTCTGGACTGCCTCTCCCCTCCCCCGGCTTTAGTTTATATTTATTGTTAATAGTTGTACAGAACAGAATTTTTGAATGAAATTGAAACATGTTATTTAAGTATCTCTGTGAATGAAGCGTCTCTCCTCACGTTAGCTCTGTTGTTTTAAACTATTTGGAGCCTATTATGTAGATTTGGAGCCCTTCTCAAAGCCGGGCTCATGTTTTTTCTATTGTTTTAATGTTAAAGGAGCCGTATGTAGTCTGCGCTCTTACGGTTTTAAAAACTGTCCTACAATCACAGCTGACCCTGGGCTGCCAGAGCCTTAACCTGCAGGTACAGGACACATCCACGTTTGTCTGGGTGTGGACAGGCCATGTCTCAAGCTCAGAACCAGAGGGAGTTCTTTTAGATTAAACCTACTGGATTTCAGCTTTGAAGCTGGCAACTCAACTGAGAGACTCACGTGAGGCTCATTCTCCTTCTATATTCTGCCCATGACTAAATGGGCCCATCATGTCCAATGGTTTTGTATACTAATAAAGCATCATTACAGTTCAGTAAACTTATTTTTGATGTGAACATGTTTACCTCATGTCTTCGGACCCAGATGGCTCGTGTTAATGAAACTTAAAATCAAAATCTTACATACAGTTCCTTTAATGATGTGGACTTTTATAAACGCTGATGTATTTGAACTTCCAGCTCTACACAGTTTCTCCTGTGCCCTTAGTCCCGTCCTCAGTTCAAACTATAAAGATCCATAAATACACTTAATCTCTGCTTTGAAAAGTGAAATACATTTTTGTGAACGCCCATGTTTTCTGTCCTGACAGTTCAGTGTCCACGCCGCTGTCGGTTACACACGTGGTGTATGAGGGTTCGTGCACACTACGCTTTCCGCTGCCGTCACTGCTGTCCCGAGACTGGCTCCGGCTGAGCACTGAGTAAACCATTCTGTGTCCTGTGTTCTGACCTCCTCTGCTAAACCACAATGAGGAACTACTTTCTAAGTCTGGTTACTGAGTGCATGAATGGGTTGACCTGCATGTCGTCATTGGGCCAGAGGTGTGCCATTTGGACATAAGAAGTTCACATCTTATGGTGGCCACTGTATGTGCCTTTATAACAGGGGTGTCAAACTCACTTTGGTCCGGGGGCCGTATGCAGCCTACTTTGATCCCAAAAGGGCCGGATCAGAAAACTCAGTTCTCTCTTCAAGTTATTGTATTTTTCTCCGTGTCTCGTAGTGGTGTTTAAGATTATTTTCCTCGAGCAACGCCACTTGTTCCAAACACACTGAGCACAGATTTCCCATTCACCTCTGTCAACAAATAAGAATTAGACTATTTTTCTTGGGAAATCCTGAACTCAGCATCTGCTTTTCTCATTTTTTGACATTTTGCTGATGAGGGTCACGGTCGACAGTCAAAACGATCGTCCTTTAAGAGCGTTTGGAAAGAGGAAAGTCTTCATTTGTGCTGCTCTGGTGGGAGTTGCAACGTACAGAAACGCCGGAGACGCTGCTATGCTAAACGGTGCAGAAAATTAACAGAAAAATCAGAAAATTTTAAGTATTTTAATAGAAAAATCAGCCGAGGGCCAGATTAAAGGTCTTGGAGGGCCGGATCTGGCCCCCGGGCCGCATGTTTGACACATGTGCTCTATAATAAGCACAGTGTGACATGTGACCAGATGCAGCTCCAAAAAACAAGAGGATCCACCACGTGTAGCCTCAGAACTGGACCTTGTAATCTCAGAATAACAAATCATTTAAAGGATCCATATTACATTATTGAATTTTTCTCTCAAATACTCTGTTCCACCTTGTGATGTCATGTGGTAATACACAAAGTGCTTTTAAACTCAGTACAGTTTAATTAGAATCATTTGGATGATTTCAGCTGTAAAAATAGCTGATCTCTAATTAAACTAAAGATAAAAGGAGCTGTTAACTTGAAACCTACCACCTCATGACATCACAAGGTGGAACAGAGCATTTTGAGCTTTGCAGATGTAGACGGACTAATGAAGGGTTCATCAAACATGTGTGAATGAAACGAAACACAACTCCAGATATGTTTTCAAGGAGGTTAGAACATTATAACGGGTCTTAAAGCTCCGTCAGCTTAATGTCGGAGCTTTTAACACTCACATAAAAGTGATGATTGGTGAAATATGTGGAGGCATCAGCACCTCTGGCTCCTGAACGTGGAGTCTGGAAGAACCTAATTTGTTTTTTTACTATACCTAAAGTAAAGGGTAAATGATTTAAGTCCATGACAGGTTAGATTATTATTGCACCGTAATCAGATATACAATATATACAAAAAATCTTACATGATTTGACATGTGTGTAAGTTTTATATATATAACTTGTACACACACAACTTGTCTAAATTAGAATACGATCTTCCTTGTGTGTAAACTGTCCCTTAAGTTTGGATTGACCTGATGACCCTTGATGACACAGGCAGAGGGATTCTGTTTTAGAATTCAGCACCACTTCATATTTTGTTGTACTTTTCTTCACACTTTTACTCTGTCAGATGCACTTTAAAGATGCTTCACACACAGGTTGGTGTGAATGTGGACAAATGGATGTGGACCCCACTCAGATATTTTGCAATGTCCAGATATTACCATATTTTGGGTACATTTTGTGCTGGGATTTTCTCTTTGCGCCTGAACTGATTCATGCGGACTTCACTTTGACCACAAACATCACACTGGTGAATAATGTCCTCAGAGAAGTCAGTAGCTGCCAAAAGAAAACAACCTGTGTGTCCTCAGAGAACTAGTGCACATCACCAAGACGTGCAGGGCACCTAATGGAAACATCAGTGTGTCTGCAGGATTTTATTCAAGATGAGCTCCCGAAGTGTGTCCCTACAAGGTCTGATAACCTGAGATTAAGACACAGGCCGTCCCAAACCTGCTTGTCTAACTGTACATACACACACACACACACACACACACACACATGCACACACACACACACACACACACACACACACACACACACACACACACACGCACACACACACACACGCACATGCACATGCACACACACACACACACACACACACACACACACACACACACACACACACACACACACACACACACACACACACACACACACACATGCACACACACACACATACACACACACACATGCACACACACATGCACACACACACACACACACACACACATGCACACACACACACATACACACGCACATGCACTCCAGGGGCAGCCATCTTCCAGTGGAACGTCCTTGCACACCTCCACAGAGGGGCGTCCATCAGCTCCTCTCAATGTAGTGGAGCCGTGACTCTAATCTTGCTTTAACACAACCTGCCCTTCACCTGCAGAGCTGTCCCTTTTGAGCCTGAGCCTGTGATGTGTCTGTGACCTGGTGACACTGTCCACAGGGAACAAGACCACAGCAGTGCTGCCGGCTGCAGCAGAGTGGGCTCACAGCTCTGTGCTTCAGGTGAAGGGTTTTGGGGCAGGCTGCCAGGGCACTTTTCATAAAAGACCATCTTTATTTCAGCCATGTAGGGCAAAGATTCTCACAAATGGAAATGACATGAGTACATCTAATGGATTTTAGCTGTGGCAGATCAGAATACACTACATATTTTTGGCATATAGGCTATTTAAAGTTTAGAAAAGAGTTCTTCGGACCAATGAAATCTTATGTAAACCACACTGTACTTTCCTAAAGAAGAGGACGGCACATAGCCACAAGGTACTATGAGAACAGGGCAGGAGCACCAGTGAGGACAACAACCACACAACACCACCACAACACCACCACAACCTCCTGGAACAATGGCCAAAGAGGGCGCAGGAGGAGCTGGAGGGACTGGAGGAGGGAGCAGGAGGAGCAGGAGGGGCTGGAGGGACTGGAGGAGCAGGAGGTGCTGGAGGAGCAGAAGGAACTGGAGGAGGGAGCAGGAGGAGCAGGAGGGGCTGGAGGAGGGAGCAGGAGGAGCAGGAGGGGCTGGAGGAGGGAGCAGGAGGAGCAGGAGGGGCTGGAGGAGCAGGAGGGGCTGGACTGACGCGGGACGGCTCTAGTCCCGAGCAGCACCGATGAACTTCATCAAAGGGGACGGAATGGACGGATAACCGATGGGAACGCCTGCGGAACAGCTGGACCTCTCCGCGGAGGCTGATCTTTGCAATGGTATGAAACCCGCTCGCTTCTTTGGCTTTGCTGCGGTTTCCAAAAAGACGCAATGCGAGGAGTTGGACTGTGCGCAGCTCGGACAGAGCGCCGCCTCTCACACTGTCACTTTTGGAGCCCGCTGTTCACCACATCTCACTTTGTGCCAGACCTCATTCAAAAGCCCGGGCCTAAAGCAAATAGTTAGCTGCGAGCAATGCTTTCAGAACGACTGAATAGACGTCGGCCAATGTCACTATATTTGTTATAATGCGATAAGTTCGGCCTGTCGAGCTGCAGTCTCCCCTCACAGCTCACTATGTTTTTGTTTGTGTGCGTTTCCGCTGAGCTGGCGCTTCCATTGCGGAAGCGGCCTGGGGACAATTGAGCTCAAACCAGGGCCAAAACTCGCCATTAAAAGTAGAGCTGATATCACGCACAGCCAAAGTCCGATCTGTGGCCAGCGCAGAGGCTCGTGTGGCCTGGAGTGTGAGGCGGTCCGACAGCGCCACAGCGCAGAGGCGCGGTGAGCGCGTCACTGTGCACAGCAGGAGAGCTTAGTACGTACGCCGCGGCGCACATGTTCCATGTGTAATGCTGACTCCTGACAGGACAGTACCGGGCCCGCTGAGGCCGGCCCAGGACATCTCCCCCCTAAGCATGCACGCGGAACAGTGCGCGGGCGTGTCAGCAGAAAATGGCCGCAGTATAAGCAGTAGCTTTAAACTCCCCCAGCAGAGGGCATCTGTCCACAAAGACCATAGATACGCACACAAGTTCTACAATTGTGTCACACACGGCCACCGCCACCGCCACCATCACCATCAGCAGCTTCATCAGCTCTACCCCAGGACGGAGGAAGGGCCGTGCGCGTACGTCCTGAGTGTAGTGCCTGTGCACCCTGGCTGAAGTGATGGGTCCGCTCTGTGTCACGGCCTTACACCTGCATGAAACAAACACGCATTCATGGTTCAGGTCAGGCATGTTTAAATCTTTTCCTCACTGCTGCAGTGTCTCAGTGAACTAAAACTCTTCTGCCTACTTCATTATCCCCTGTTGGTAGCACTGCCCACCCAGGGCAAGAATGAAATATCGCTTCACTGTCCTCTGCTGGCCTTTTGACCCATTTGTGCCATTTGTGAATAAGAGCCAGGCTATTAATTCAATTCAATTCATTTCAATTCAATGTTATTTCTATAGCCCAGAATCACAAGAGTTTCCCCAATGAGCTTCACAGTGAAAAACATGGAAACATCATCTGACAGACATCAGCAAACACACTGTCCCGTCCTCAGTCTCTCGATAAACACATGATCCTCGGTGCCAGAGCAAAAAACCCACCGGCAGGTGCAGTCTGGGAAAATTCTCTCCAGACACTGTTGCCAACAGCTGTCGCCATGCGGCACCTTCAGACCTGAGAACTTTGAGGAACCAGTCACTTTATAGAGAGCAGGGTTCAGACGGACAGGCAGACGTGAGGGGGACTGGACATCGGCTTATTTGGGTTGAGGGCTTCAACCAGGCAGGTGGGGCTCCATCCAGGCAGGTGGGGCTCCATCCAGGCAGGTGGGGCTCCATCCAGACGGGTGAGTGGAGAGGGGTAGAGCTAAGGTCTGGTCAGCGTCTGCTCACAGGAGGAACATCTATTTAAAAGGCGTGGACAAAATCAGGGCATGTTTTTAAAGATGATTGCACACTGTTGCTCTGCAGACTGCAGTATACATACTGTACAGATACAGGAGCTATGCAGTACAGTATGCAGTATACAAGTACAGAGACAGGAGCAGTGCAGTACAGTATGCAGTATACAAGTACAGAGACAGGAGCAGTGCAGTACAGTATACAGTACAGAAGTATAGTGAGAGGAGCAGTGCAGTACAGTATACAGTACAGAAGTATAGTGAGAGGAGCAGTGCAGTACAGTATACAGTACTGAAGTATAGTGAGGGGAGCAGTGCAGTACAGTATACAGTACTGAAGTATAGTGAGGGGAGCAGTACAGTACAGTATACAGTACAGAAGTATAGTGAGAGGAGCAGTGCAGTACAGTATACAGTACAGAAGTATAGTGAGAGGAGCAGTACAGTACAGTATACAGTACAGAAGTATAGTGAGAGGAGCAGTGCAGTACAGTATACAGTACAGAAGTATAGTGAGAGGAGCAGTGCAGTACAGTATACAGTACTGAAGTATAGTGAGAGGAGCAGTGCAGTACAGTATACAGTACTGAAGTATAGTGAGAGGAGCAGTGCAGTACAGTATACAGTACAGAAGTATAGTGAGAGGAGCAGTACAGTACAGTATACAGTACAGACGTATAGTGAGAGGAGCAGTGCAGTACAGTATACAGTACAGAAGTATAGTGAGAGGAGCAGTGCAGTACAGTATACAGTACAGAAGTATAGTGAGAGGAGCAGTGCAGTACAGTATACAGTACAGAAGTATAGTGAGAGGAGCAGTGCAGTACAGTATACAGTACAGAAGTATAGTGAGAGGAGCAGTGCAGTACAGTATACAGTACTGAAGTATAGTGAGAGGAGCAGTGCAGTACAGTATACAGTACTGAAGTATAGTGAGAGGAGCAGTGCAGTACAGTATACAGTACAGAAGTATAGTGAGAGGAGCAGTACAGTACAGTATACAGTACAGAAGTATAGTGAGAGGAGCAGTGCAGTACAGTATACAGTACTGAAGTATAGTGAGAGGAGCAGTGCAGTACAGTATACAGTACTGAAGTATAGTGAGAGGAGCAGTGCAGTACAGTATACAGTACTGAAGTATAGTGAGAGGAGCAGTGCAGTACAGTATACAGTACTGAAGTATAGTGAGAGGAGCAGTGCAGTACAGTATACAGTACTGAAGTATAGTGAGAGGAGCAGTGCAGTACAGTATACAGTACAGAAGTATAGTGAGAGGAGCAGTACAGTACAGTATACAGTACAGAAGTATAGTGAGAGGAGCAGTACAGTACAGTATACAGTACAGAAGTATAGTGAGAGGAGCAGTGCAGTACAGTATACAGTACAGAAGTATAGTGAGAGGAGCAGTACAGTACAGTATACAGTACTGAAGTATAGTGAGAGGAGCAGTGCAGTACAGTATACAGTACTGAAGTATAGTGAGAGGAGCAGTACAGTACAGTATACAGTACAGAAGTATAGTGAGAGGAGCAGTACAGTACAGTATACAGTACAGAAGTATAGTGAGAGGAGCAGTGCAGTACAGTATACAGTACAGAAGTATAGTGAGAGGAGCAGTACAGTACAGTATACAGTACAGAAGTATAGTGAGAGGAGCAGTGCAGTGCAGTATACAGTACAGAAGTATAGTGAGAGGAGCAGTGCAGTACAGTATACAGTACAGAAGTATAGTGAGAGGAGCAGTGCAGTACAGTACATTTTATAGAAGCTCCTGTGCTCTGCCTGTGTCCAGGATGAATTCCATCCGTTCATCGAGGCACTACTGCCGCAGGTCCGAGCCTTCTCCTACACGTGGTTCAACCTCCAGGCCCGCAAGAGGAAGTACTTCAAGAAGCATGAGAAGAGGATGAGCAAAGAGGAGGAGAACGCTGTCAAAGAAGAACTGCTGGGAGAGAAACCAGAGGTGAGAGGCACAGAGGCATACTACTTTCTCTGCTGCTTATGTTGAAGTGTGGTTGTGGATCTGTCCCTGTGCAGGTTAAACAGAAGTGGGCCAGCCGACTCTTGGCTAAGCTCCGGAAAGACATCAGACCAGAGTGCAGAGAAGACTTTGTCCTGTCCATCACAGGAAAGAAAGCAGCCAGCTGTGTCCTGTCCAACCCAGACCAGAAAGGCAAGATGCGGCGAATTGACTGCCTCAGACAGGCTGATAAGGTACAGTCTTATTCTCTAATCAAAAGAGCAGGTGAAAGGTGCTATATTCTGCTAAATTGGCTCTTGTGACCTTTAACCAAATTGTTCTGGTGAAGGTGTATGGAGTTAAAAAAACAGTGGATCGTGGCCTTATATTGCCACATTACATCACAACGTGGAACAGAGTGTTCTGTTTGAAAACTTAAATGCAGGTTTGTGTGTTAAACATGTGTGAATGAAACAAAACCCAACTCCAGGTCTGTTTTTGACAAGGAAATAACTGTACAATAATTACAACATAGATCAGAAAATACAGGTAGATATTACTGTGTCAAATTCAAAGTGTGCTGCATGAACCAACTTAAAATAAGTACTGTGTATATTTCCCTTTGGAGACAGGGCTGTGACAGGGCTGTGACAGGGCTGTGACAGGGCTGTGACAGGGCTGAGACAGGGCTGAGACAGGACTGTGACAGGACTGAGACAGGGCTGTGACAGGGCTGAGACAGGGCTGTGACAGGGCTGAGACAGGGCTGTGACAGGGCTGAGACAGGACTGAGACAGGGCTGAGACAGGACTGTGACAGGACTGAGACAGGGCTGAGACAGGGCTGAGACAGGACTGTGACAGGGCTGTGACAGGGCTGTGACAGGGCTGAGACAGGGCTGAGACAGGGCTGTGACAGGGCTGAGACAGGGCTGAGACAGGGCTGAGACAGGGCTGAGACAGGGCTGAGACAGGGCTGTGACAGGACTGTGACAGGGCTGTGACAGGGCCGAGACAGGGCTGAGACAGGGCTGAGACAGGGCTGTGACAGGGCTGAGCCAGGACTGAGCCAGGACTGTGACAGGGCTGTGACAGGGCTGAGACAGGGCTGAGACAGGGCTGAGACAGGGCTGAGACAGGGCTGAGACAGGGCTGAGACAGGGCTGAGACAGGGCTGTGACAGGGCTGTGACAGGGCTGAGACAGGGCTGAGACAGGGCTGAGACAGGGCTGAGACAGGGCTGAGACAGGGCTGTGACAGGGCTGAGACAGGGCTGAGACAGGACTGAGACAGGGCCGAGACAGGGCTGTGACAGGGCTGAGACAGGGCTGTGACAGGGCTGAGACAGGGCTGTGACAGGGCTGTGACAGGGCTGTGACAGGACTGAGACAGGGCTGAGACAGGGCTGAGACAGGGCTGTGACAGGGCTGAGACAGGGCTGTGACAGGGCCGAGACAGGGCCGAGACAGGGCTCAGACAGAGCTGTCACATGGCTGACTGTGTATGCTCGGTTCCAGGTGTGGCGTTTGGACTTGGTCATGGTCATCCTGTTTAAGGGCATCCCTCTGGAGAGCACAGACGGAGAGCGCCTGGTGAAGGGTGGTCAGTGCTCCAACCCTGTGCTGTGTGTCCAGCCGCGTCACATCTCCGTCTCCATCAAAGAGCTGGACCTGTACCTGGCCTTCTACGTGCAAGAGCGAGGTGCGTTTACCCACAGGCAGAAGCCTCTTGGACCTGTGCCCCGTGTGTCCCCATCCCGATGTCCTTGATAAATCTGTAACCTGTGTGGTTTACCAGTCACCCACACTTTCAGCTGCCAAACTGATACCACCTGTGTGAATGTTCAGGGATCATAAAACCACAAACCACTGGACCCACTGCCTCTTCTGCCCTGCCTGACTGTTGGCATGTCGATGGCACACGGCACAGGTTTTTGGTCAGGGCACTCATCCATCAACTCGAACGTTGGAAGATTGATTCCCCCGTTGAGTTCTTGGGCAAGACACTACACCCATGTTGCCTTGTATGAATGTGAGGTGTGCACGGGGGTCGGTGGTGCAGATCGGCAGCGTCGCTTCTGTCAGTTTGCAGCTGTGGTTACAATAGCAGTTTACCACCAGCACGTGTGGTGTGAACGAATTAGGTCACGTCTAAACACAGCCAGGAATATGAGCGCATTTCTCTGCTTATGTAACGTTATCTCCTGTAGATGCAGAGCAGTGCAGTCCCACCAGGGTGAGCCCAGAGAAGGACGAGAGGCTGGTGCCGTCTACAGGTATGTGGCAGTAATAGTTTATGTGCAATGTACCTTTGCTAGAGGAAATGTTGTAGTCCTTCTGAATGAGCCCTGTCTCTGTCCTGTGCTCCTCAGACAGCCCGGACTTCCAAGAGAACTTTGTCACATCGGGGGTGTTCAGTGTGACTGAGCTGGTGCAAGTCTCCAGAAGTAAGTGCACCTTTATAGGAAGACATGCGTGTGTGTGTGTGTGTGTGTGTGTGTGTGTGTGTGTGTGTGTGTGTGTGTGTGTGTGTGAGACAGTGTTTGTGGTGACGTGTTCTATGTGTGCAGCACCTGTGGTTTCAGGAACCCCTCCCAGTTACTCTGTAGGTGAGCTCCAGGGACACCTGGCCTACGATCTGAGCCCAGCAGTGCAGCTTCCTGGGGGCATGAGGCGCTCTCTGGCCAGCACCTCCTCAAGTGGGTGAGCCTTCTCATGCTGACTTCATGTGGCATAAGACACTTGCATTTTTCTGTGCATCAAAACCAAACTGAGCTATGTAAACCTGATGCTTTTGAAAAGGATCCTGGTGCCTTAGATCATTGAATAAATGGCATAGGTGAGACAGTAAATAATATGTGACTGGTTCAGTTGTGTGTGCTGTTCCAGGAGTAAGAGACACAAGTCGGGCTCAGTAGAGGACGAGGCGGACAGTCCCGGGCCGGAGTACTACCCGTCCCCTGTGTCCCCAGCCAGCAGCTCCCGCCACTGGGCCGATGACATGGACACAGGTCAGCCTGGAGCTCAGGGACACAGCCACACTCCAGAACAAAGTTTCATGAAAGCTCCTGATATACAGGGAGTCCAGCCACTCACAACTGAATTCTATCCATAAATTAAGCACATGTGCATTTTTACATTTTTTGACAAAAAAATAAAATAAAAAAATTATTTAACAACAAAATTAATATTTACATAAATATAAAACATCACCAAACATTTATATTGTAAATACATCTTAAATCTAATTGTGTAAAATGAGCAAGTACACTCCTCCTGTGTTCCAGGAGCTCTGTCCCCCACAGTGAAGAAGGCAGAGCTGGACAGCCCCCCTCCCCAGGAACACTCCCCTAGACTGGGCTTCACACAGCACCACAGGCCGGTCATCGCAGTGCACAGTGGTCAGTTCAGTACTGCTACCAGTCATACTGATGCTGTGTCTTTCTGCAAGGCACTGCACTCACACTACACTCTGAGGAATGTAAATGTGCTTTGAATATCTAGAATGATTCCATATTGTTATAACACAGATACCTGGAGGAGTTTTGTGCCTCATTTGAACTCTGCAGACCTCAACACAATACAGACAGACACGTCATTGAAATGCTCAAGTCTGAAAATAATGTGCTGATGTTTTAAACATTACAGGCCTGTCCCGCAGCCCCCACCCTGCTGCCTCTCTCCACTTCCCCTCGTCCTCATACTTCCCTCATGGCACCATCCGCTACCCCCCGCACCTGTCCCAGGACCCTCTGAAGGACCTGGTATCTCTGGCTTGTGAGCCGGCCGCACACAGCTCCAGCTCCGTGAGTAACAGGAGGGAGTTCAAGAGAATGTGGCTGATTTTTAGTTTTAAAACCGTGATTTTAAGTGTGGAGTGAATGAACAATGAACTGTAATGCGCTTTGGGTGTCATGAAAAGCGCTGTATAAATGCAATGATTAATTCATTAATGAATTTAAAAATGTTATTAATTCTTAAGATCTTAAAATGTCACAAATCCAATCCAAACTCATGTGTATTTAACTTCTACTGTAAGAGAAAAAGCAGAGTTAGTCAAGGTTATACTAAGCACCAGGCTGCAGAGTGCACAGCCGTCCTACTGTGGCACAGACGAACAGCTGATGCAGACACAATCTGCTTCACCGTCAGTGCTCTCGGAGGTGTTCAGCTGACCACGCCTCTGCCCCTTCTCCTTGTGTTTCAGCTGAATGGCAGTGGGCAGTTAAAGATGCCCGGTCATTACATCTCCTCTCAGATGCTTGTACCACCAGCACCCACACCATCCTTGGCTCCACCTCCCTCCTCAGCACACCCAGAGTCCAAAGCTACACCCCGCAGCACATCAGAGGGAGGGGCCAACTCGCCTACATCCCCCAGTTTGTCTCTTTCTACTCCTCCTTTTCTCTGTCCGTCTGCTCACTGCTCTGTGATTGGTTAATTGCTCTGACCCGCTGGTGGCTACAGCACTAACTCAGCAGAGGGAGCTGTACAAGATGGATTGTTGTGAATTTGTAAACTTGTAAATATTGTTGGAATTCATCTTGCTGTGAAGTAATCACCCAATATCAATTTCAGTAACATCCGTGAGGAAAATAATGTTGAGCCTGTTTGTTTCTAATAGTAACGTCTCTCTAGCTGGACTGTAGAACTTGTATTGTGCTGTGGGCTGTGTGCCTCCTGTCTGGATGGACAGCTCTTAGGTAACTGTGTGTCCATGTGTCCTCAGCATACTCGGCTCCTGGGTCTCCTCCTGCAGCTCCAGCCTCCTTCTCTGGGGTCAGTCCTCGGGACACGGGCAGCGCCTACCAGGCTCAGGTCAGCCACTGACACTGTTCTACTCTAACATAAGTCTACCAGGCCCAGGGCACTAACTTTACCTGGCTCTTAAACGAGTGACCATGTGCGCCCTCACATGACACACAGATCCACCTCGGCCTCACTGCGTGCCTTCCATAGTTGGATCGCTGTGGCTCTGTGGAGTGTCAGGTGAAACACTGGACATGACCGTCACATACTGGACAGACGACGTCCAGCACCTCTGTGTTCTAATGTCTGTCATGTCTGTCTGTGTGTTTCAGTCGTGGTACCTGGGGAACTGAGAAGGCTGAGGTATGACTATGTCACAGGAGAAGACGATATGCAATGGCCCCTGTAGGGCCCCTGTATGGCCCCTGTGTGGCCCTCCTGCCCCCTCTGCTGGTGCTGCTTACCATATATGCAAGTCTGTTTTTATGAACCATGGGAAGTTTCTATCTGAAGTTTCTTTGCACTTTTGAATTTGTCAATAATGTAACGTATTAAGCCAACGCCCTGCTTTCACTTTCTCTATAAAAGAGGAGAAAGCTTTTCTATTTTAGAGACAATCACACTAAATCCATGTTATCCATGACACTGGTACCTGAGGACGGCTACACAGCGAGTGTTCAACACTCAGCAATAACACAGCAGTGATGTCCGGACTTCAGGCCTGAGCTCCTCACAGGAGCAGGCTGTTGGACTGTGTGCTCCACGCATGAGCAGGTTGTTGGACTATGTGCTCTTCATCATCACAACTTCTCAAAGGGCTCTGAAGTTCGGTCAGTCCCTGAGGCCCACATGTCCTCATGTCCAGCCCTGTGTGTGTGTGTGTTGTGTTTAGATGTGGGTTAAAATGGGTTCAGGTTAGGATTTAGGTTAAGGTTACACAATAGCGACTATGGTTAATGTTAGGATCAGTCTTGGGGAAATGAATGTAAGTCAATACAATGTCCCCAAGATGGATGAAAAGATGTGTAGAAGTGTGTGTGTGTTTGTGCAGTGTTCAGTCAGTGTGCTGTGGCTCTACTTTTAGAGGCATTCTGCATGGCGCTTAGCCCACACCCAAAGCTTGTTGTAGTCATTCTGTTAGGTATGTTCTTATAATTGTTATAAGAATATCTTTACTTTCAACTCTATAGGACTTTTAAATTCTTTGTATTGTTTAAGGTGAGAAACATGATTTCACGTATCACGTGTGATAAATACACGGATGACTGTATTTCACTTTTTAGCACTTGTTTATGTCATAGACATGAGTCGTAACCATGGCAGCTACTCCTGCGTTCCTCTGTGTTGCCTCCAGGTGGCGCCAGAGTGATGCATGTTGTGTTTGTTCTAAAGAACAGAAATGTACGAGAAGGGACCCCCTATACAAAAAGCACGAGACACTTTAAAGATGAACTTAAGTATTAAATATGCTTGTTTAACAAGCGCTCCCCAGACGCTTCCTCTGCACCTGGAACATGTCATATGCAGAAATATGCAGCATTAACACCATGTCAGACAGGCTGTTCACAGGGGTGGAGACAGCTGTGACGATCAGACCTCCCGTGGGGCTGATGCATTAGTGCAGTATGTCTCTTTGCAGTGGTAGTTAAAGTACACATACACACTGACCGAATGCTGCGTGTGTGTGCGCGTGTGTTGCTTGTCCGACATGCATGGTGCAGGCTGAGCTCTGATCTCGATGCATGGCTGAGACAGAAGACGCTCTTTCCCGTTTAAACAAAGTCCCTTCTTATTGGACGTTTGCACGGACTCTTCTGATCACATGATGTGCCTTGGCTTGAGTTGGACTAAACAGTACTGCTGCATGCGAGCACAGCCCTCTGCTTTGAGCTCAGCTCCAGCATCAATACCTCCTAAAGTACAAAGCAGCCGCCTTCAGTTTACCTTCAGTTATCATCTGCTACGAATGAAAGCTCTGGAGGTTCTTCTGAGTCAACGTGAACATACCTCTGTGGATCCAGATGTCCAAAACCTGTGAGACCGGTCATCCTTCCACACAACCCAGATCTCTGTGAGGACCCTGGACTCCACACACCCACCCTGGACTCCACACACCCACCAACATCCCTGTGAGGCACCCTGGACTCCACACACCCACCCTGGACTCCACACACCCACCAACATCCCTGTGAGGCACCCTGGACTCCACACACCCACCCTGGACTCCACACACCCACCAACATCCCTGTGAGGCACCCTGGACTCCACACACCCACCAACATCCCTGTGAGGACCCTGGACTCCACACACCCACCAACATCCCTGTGAGGCACCCTGGACTCCACACACCCACCAACATCCCTGTGAGGCACCCTGGACTCCACACACCCACCAACATCCCTGTGAGGACCCTGGACTCCACACACCCACCACATCCCTGTGAGGCACCCTGGACTCCACACACCCACCCTGGACTCCACACACCCACCACATCCCCCTGAGGCAGCCTGGACTCCACACACCCACCACATCCCTGTGAGGCACCCTGGACTCCACACACCCACCAACATCCCTGTGAGGCACCCTGGACTCCACACACCCACCAACATCCCTGTGAGGACCCTGGACTCCACACACCCACCAACATCCCTCTGAGGCAGCCTGGACTCCACACACCCACCAACATCCCTCTGAGGCAGCCTGGACTCCACACACCCACCAACATCCCTGTGAGGCACCCTGGACTCCTCACACCCACCAACATCCCTGTGAGGCACCCTGGACTCCACACACCCACCAACATCCCTGTGAGGCACCCTGGACTCCACACACCCACCAACATCCCTCTGAGGCACCCTGGACTCCACACACCCACCAACATCCCTCTGAGGCACCCTGGACTCCACACACCCACCAACATCCCTGTGAGGCACCCTGGACTCCACACACCCACCAACATCCCTCTGAGGCAGCCTGGACTCCACACACCCACCAACATCCCTGTGAGGCACCCTGGACTCCACACACCCACCAACATCCCTGTGAGGACCCTGGACTCCACACACCCACCAACATCCCTGTGAGGCACCCTGGACTCCACACACCCACCAACATCCCTGTGAGGCACCCTGGACTCCACACACCCACCACATCCCTGTGAGGACCCTGGACTCCACACACCCACCAACATCCCTCTGAGGCAGCCTGGACTCCACACACCCACCACATCCCTGTGAGGACCCTGGACTCCACACACACACCCCCCCTCTGTGCCCCTCTGCTCCAGAGCATCGCTCGCATACAGCCATATTTAATATTGCAACTACAGTATCTTTATTACTGCAAATAAAATCATGTGTTTCCTTATGCAAATATACAGAATATTAAAAAGCTACAACTCAAGCTCCTGTGTAGTCTGTGTATGTTCCCGTCTATCTGTATATACTTTGACCATGCACTTTGGAATGGTGCCTGGAGTAACTGTTATTTTTCATCAAAATGAGGAAAATAATTAATTGCAACAAGACAAAATATATAAAGATGTGCACATTTCTAGTCACCACAGTTCACAAAGTATGAATACTACTATTTGCTCTCCAGTGCTTCTCTGGCTGTGTCTGGTTGTAGAAGCAGCAGCTCAGCTTATGGTTAGGCTCATGTGACTCTGGTGAAGACGAACCAAACGTATCAAACTAAAGTCTTTAATATGTGACAGTTTTATAAATAGAAAAGTATCTGTTGAATTTGGAAAGACTTAAACCAGAACTAAGGCAATACAAAAGAGTTCTTTGTAGATCATTTAACTCAGTCTTGAGGAGCTGTTCGCCTGCACTGGTCTTGGGTCAGGAGGAGGTCAGGAGGAGGTCAGGAGGAGGTCAGGAGGAGGTCAGGAGGAGGTCAGGAGGAGGTCAGGAGGAGGTCAGGAGGAGAAGTATGCTGAGGGTATAGAGGCTTTGGTCTGCCGAGGGATGTCTGAAACAGAGCACAGGGCCGACAGTGTCACATGTGGAAACATGACTGAGCCTAAAACTCGTTGGTTGATTATTTTAGGACAGTGTCCAGTGGAAGTGCTGTACCTTTGTTGGAGGCCAGGCCGTAGATGGGGATACTGTCCTTTCTCTCAAAGTACTTGGAGTCAAGCCCTGCAGCGTCTCTGACAAGCACACATCACAGTTTTATCACATACAGACACAGTAAAAACAAAAAACAAAATCTAGGGTAGGCACCAGAAGTTTCCAGGGGTCAAAGACAAAGAAGGGTGTAAAGAAGTCAACTGAGTGAGTGTACGTCACCCATTGCTTAAAATGCTAGCGGTTACGTGGCCGAATTTGGAGGCAAGCTCCATATTAGGATAGGAATTTATTAATGGACAAAATTGCAAAATAAAAACCCCAGGATCATGTAGAGTGGGTTACACTAAAAAATAAGGCTCACAGCAGAGAGGGGCGACAAGATTAAAGTTAATAGGAGCCAGGAACAGAAGGAGCTGGAAGTGTGATAGCCATGTCCATTTATACAGTCTATGGTCTCTCACAGGAGCATACTCACAGCTGTGGGGTCCCACGCAGACTCAGAGCACCCCCCACAAGAGGGAGTGGGACTCTACTCACAGGATACACAGGGCTCTGGAAAGAGATGTTGTATAGACTCAATTCAGTCACCATACCTGTGTGCATGACTTTAGGCCTTTTGGGTCACATTAACATAATTGTCTGAGAGATAAAAGTAGGCAGAGGAATTACAGTAATCAAACCACATTATAATGCTCTTCTTCTGCCCTGTTTAAGTCTAAATCACATTAAAAGAAATCCCTAGAGTGATGCTGTGTAGAGCTAAGATCTTAAGCCCGAGCCCGAGCCCGACCCGACCCGAATGTCAATCATTGCTTCGGGTCGGGTCGGGCCGGGCTTCTCTCTCGCTGACTTTTTAAAAAATAAATAAACAGTTACATTCGTGCGCAGAGCATGAGCCAGAGCCAGCGCATGCTCTGCGCACGTGAACGACGCCCTCTTAATAATCTTCCCCTCCGCAGGTCCGCATGAAATTTCGGGTTTGCTTTGGGTTCGGGCCTGCAAATCAAGTTAATTGGTCGGGCTCGGGTCGGGTCGGGTTTTAATACCCGCGGGTCAGGTCGGGTCGGGCTGGATTTTTTAGGCCCGATCTTACCTCTAATGCTGTGTATCCAGAGTGTAATGTGACCTTTGCACCAGTGGGGGCAGGTTCTGGAGGACCCACACTGGTCTGGTGTGTGTCGCTGAGCTGTCTGTCGTTGAGCTGCTTGTTGAGCCAGTTGATCACTGCAACAAACACAAAGCAGTTTGGACCCGAGCTGGACCACTGAGGGACTGCACAGGGCCCCGCCCACGCACTCACACACCCATCCACACTCCCACACACACCCTCACCCATCCACACTCCCTCACCCATCCACACTCCCACACACACCCTCACCCATCCACACTCCCACACACACCCTCACAGGCCTGCACACAGACACACACACACACCCTCACAGGCCTGCACACACACACACACACACCCTCACCCATCCACACTCCCACACACACCCTCACCCATCCACACTCCCACACACGCCCTCACAGGCCTGCACACACACACACACACACACACACACACACACCCTCACAGGCCTGCACACACACACACACACACACACACACACCCTCACAGGCCTGCACACAGACACACACACGCCCTCACAGGCCTGCACACACACACACACACACACACACCCTCACAGGCCTGCACACAGACACACACACGCCCTCACAGGCCTGCACACAGACACACACACACCCTCACAGGCCTGCACACAGACACACACACACGCCCTCACAGGCCTGCACACAGACACACACACACCCTCACAGGCCTGCACACAGACACACACACACCCTCACAGGCCTGCACACACACACACACACACCCTCACAGGCCTGCACACAGACACACACACACGCCCTCACAGGCCTGCACACAGACACACACACACCCTCACAGGCCTGCACACAGACACACACACGCCCTCACAGGCCTGCACACAGACACACACACACACACAGGCCTGCACACAGACACACACACACCCTCACAGGCCTGCACACAGACACACACACGCCCTCACAGGCCTGCACACACACACACACACACACGCCCTCACAGGCCTGCACACAGACACACACACACACACCCTCACAGGCCTGCACACACACACACACACGCCCTCACAGGCCTGCACACAGACACACACACACACGCCCTCACAGGCCTGCACACAGACACACACACACGCCCTCACAGGCCTGCACACAGACACACACACACCCTCACAGGCCTGCACACAGACACACACACACCCTCACAGGCCTGCACACAGACACACACACACCCTCACAGGCCTGCACACACACACACACACCCTCACAGGCCTGCACACACACACACACACACGCCCTCACAGGCCTGCACACACACACACACACGCCCTCACAGGCCTGCACACAGACACACACACGCCCTCACAGGCCTGCACACAGACACACACACACACCCTCACAGGCCTGCACACAGACACACACACACACGCCCTCACAGGCCTGCACACAGACACACACACACCCTCACAGGCCTGCACACACACACACACACGCCCACACAGGCCTGCACACAGACACACATCACAGGCCTGCACACACACACACACCCTCACAGGCCTGCACACACACACACACTCACAGTCCAGAACACAGACACACACACACGGCCTGCACAGGCCTGCACACAGACACACACACACGCCCTCACAGGCCTGCACACAGACACACACACACCCTCACAGGCCTGCACAGACACACACACACCCTCACAGGCCTGCACACAGACACACACACACGCCCTCACAGGCCTGCACACAGACACACACACACCCTCACAGGCCTGCACACACACACACCCTCACAGGCCTGCACACAGACACACACACACGCCCTCACAGGCCTGCACACAGACACACACACACCCTCACAGGCCTGCACACACACACACACACGCCCTCACCGTTCTCATTGGTCTTGAGCACCTCTCTGCTCTCGTTCAGCTTCTGTACTGTGCAGTCCAGCTGCTCCTTCAGCGCACTGATCTGAGGAGAACAACACGGCTGATGCACCAATACCTTGAATTTCCTCAAAGTATCTTTCTCTCTCTCCAACATTATCAGTCTATTCAAATAACTGGATAGGGTACTGCGAGTTTAGACCTATTGTGAGTTGGATTAGCGGCCACTCTGGTACTGCAGCAAATAAAGGGCCGTGTCTGTGCCGTCGCAGGGGAAGGGCCGTGTCTGTGCCGTCGCAGGGGAAGGGCCGCGTCTGTGCCGTCGCAGGGGAAGGGCCGCGTCTGTGCCGTCGCAGGGGAAGGGCCGTGTCTGTGCCGTGTCTGTGCCGTCGCAGGGGAAGGGCCGCGTCTGTGCCGTCGCAGGGGAAGGGCCGCGTCTGTGCCGTCGCAGGGGAAGGGCCGCGTCTGTGCCGTCGCAGGGGAAGGGCCGCGTCTGTGCCGTCGCAGGGGAAGGGCCGTGTCTGTGCCGTCGCAGGGGAAGGGCCGTGTCTGTGCCGTCGCAGGGGAAGGGCCGCGTCTGTGCCGTCGCAGGGGAAGGGCCGCGTCTGTGCCGTCGCAGGGGAAGGGCCGTTTCTGTGCCGTCGCAGGGGAAGGGCCGCGTCTGTGCGGTCGGCGGGGAAGGGGCGTGTCTGTGCCGTCGCAGGAAGGGCGCGTCTGTGCCGTCGCGGGAAGGGCCGCGTCTGTGCCGTCGCAGGGGAAGGGCCGCGTCTGTGCCGTCGCAGGGGAAGGGCCGTGTCTGTGCCGTCGCAGGGGAAGGGCCGTGTCTGTGCCGTCGCAGGGGAAGGGCCGTGTCTGTGCCGTCGCAGGGGAAGGGCCGTGTCTGTGCCATGTCTGTGCCGTCGCCGGGGAAGGGCCGTGTCTGTGCCGTGTCTGTGCCCTCGCAGGGGAAGGGCCGCGTCTGTGCCGTCGCAGGGGAAGGGCCGCGTCTGTGCCGTCGCAGGGGAAGGGCCGTGTCTGTGCCCTCGCAGGGGAAGGGCCGTGTCTGTGCCGTCGCAGGAAGGGCCGTCTGTGCCGCCGCACGGGAAGGGCCGCGTCTGTGCCGTCGCAGGGGAAGGGCCGCGTCTGTGCCGTCGCAGGGGAAGGGCCGTGTCTGTGCCCTCGCAGGGGAAGGGCCGTGTCTGTGCCGTCGCAGGGGAAGGGCCGTGTCTGTGCCGTCGCAGGGGAAGGGCCGTGTCTGTGCCGTCGCAGGGGAAGGGCCGTGTCTGTGCCGTCGCAGGGGAAGGGCCGTGTCTGTGCCGTCGCAGGGGAAGGGCCGTGTCTGTGCCGTCGCAGGGGAAGGGCCGTGTCTGTGCCGTCGCCGGGGAAGGGCCGTGTCTGTGCCGTGTCTGTGCCGTCGCAGGGGAAGGGCCGTGTCTGTGCCGTCGCAGGGGAAGGGCCGTGTCTGTGCCGTCGCAGGGGAAGGGCCGTGTCTGTGCCGTCGCAGGGGAAGGGCCGTGTCTGTGCCGTCGCAGGGGAAGGGCCGTGTCTGTGCCGTCGCAGGGGAAGGGCCGTGTCTGTGCCGTCGCAGGGGAAGGGCCGTGTCTGTGCTGTGCATGTTCAGAATGCAGTGCTCCAGTAGAGGTACCTGCTGGTCCTTGGCGCTGAGCTGCTGCTGGCTGCTGAGGAGCTCTTTCTCCACGCTCTGCAGTCTCTCACTGGTCTCCTGGAGGACCTTCTCCTGAGACACGGTCACTGTGTTCTTCATTTTGATCTTCCCCACCAGATTTTTTAGCTCCATCTGCAGCTTCTGGATGATGTTATTGGCCTGCAGGCAGACAAGACAATAGGACACACTGTTTAGAGGAGATCGCAGGCCCAGAAGCACATGCTTAGTCACCTTGAGCAGCTCCTCTGACAAAGATTTCACAGTCACCTCCAGTTTTTTGATCTGAAGGTCTTTGCCTTCAACATTTTCTTCTATGGACACCTGAAAACATAGATATGTAATGTTTCACCGCACACTTGATCTGATCATATTTTTATCATTATTTTAGGTCAAGGTTTGAACACAAATGTGATTTAAATACAAAAGACCGGCACAGGGTTACATCAGCACTATACATTTGAATAGAATAAACATGCATCTGAATCCAGTGATGTGTCCAGATGTGATCCTCAGAGTCTGCTTGGACAAACACATGGGACTTTGTGACCCCTGTGAATCCTTAGTTACTCACAATTAACAAGCCTTTAACTTACTCAGGCTGTGTACAATTAACTGCAGTAATCTGTGTTGAAAAGAGGTAGGAGAACCCAACTCAGTGTGATAGTATAGGCTACTCATCTGCCTGTTTCCATTCTAGGGAGTATTATAACATATACCCAACTAACCCAAGTATAAAGTGACAGGTTAAGGGGTGTAGCGACAGGGTATGGGGTAGTTGGGTTGGGAAATGCTTGTCTGGACCTTCTGCTGCTGTGTGGCCTCCAGGACATCTTTTGTGCGGCTCATGAGAAGCTCCTTGTCCTTGATCTCCTGCTCCATTACAGCCACTCTCATCTGCAGCTGGCTCAGTGCACGCTCTTTCTCATGGCTCTGAGCATCCAGAAGGCCGTTCTCTCTCCTCAGGGACAGGACCTGCTGCTTGGAGCGCTGGCTCTCCTAAAGACCCATGGAAAAAATGGTTACATACAAACTAAGACCTCAGTTCTGAAGAACTACGAGGGTGATTGTGCTGCAATTTTAGCAAATTCATGAGGATTTAATTCTTCATATAGTGATTTAAGATGCAAATATGCCCATTTGCTTCTTATGAGAGTTCACAATTCACTGATTGGTTACACACACCTGTCACTCAAAGCATGACAGAGGTTAACAATAGGAGGAGTGGAGTTTGTCTTTGGACAGAAAAGCACCAAATCCCCATAGACCCTCACAGCACATCCAAACAGACATTGTGCATATATTTGATCCCAGTTAGGGCTGTGACAAAAATCGAAAGCTCAATAGGTCCCAATCTCTACTTTGGTCGATCTTGATGATAAGGCCTGCGCAAGCTGTGTGGAAGTAAGATCATGTGGCGTTTAAGAGGATTTACGTTCTCCTCTTTAGGGAAAAGCCACATCATCTCTCTTTATGTCTCCTCACGTTTCCACAAGTTTTGACTTAAAACTAGTCTACACAATTTGACTAAAAGTCCAGTGTGTCTCGGTCTTAATGTGTGCAGTGCCGTCTGCCCGCCTCCCTCTCTCTGATTCAGCTCCTTTTCTCCTCTTTTATTTAGTCATGGAAATTAAATGACTATTTTGTAACTGTTCGAGTGAAACTTCAGACCTCATCTAGGGCACAAACATCGCACCTGATTCTGTTGACAGAGGTCGCCCACACGTGCATGTATTTATGTATTTATGTATTGTACAAACTAATTTCAATATTTAAAAGTAAATTTCTCTCAAATTATTGGTCCTATCAACACAAAATTAAAACTGTAGTGATCCTGACACTCTGCCCTTTGTGTCTGAAGTCCACATGTCTATGTTTTAATAAGATGGAAGAAGATCAAATTGAAAATCAAGATTGAGCAATATGGGGTTACTTTTCCCCATATCGCCCAGCCCTAATCTCAGTACTGGAACCCTCCCACACAGAGCAGAGGATCTTCTCTGTAGCACATTGTAGTGCTCTGTGAATCAGTGGAATACACAAGAAGCTCTGCTAAAGTTCTGTCCTTGTGCCTCCTGGTCTCACCTCCTCTGCTGCCACCAGCTTCATCCTCAAGTCCCTGATGGTGGCCTCGTTCTTGTACTTCCTCTCAGTGAGCTCCCGGCAGGACGTCTCCAGCTCGGAGGCCCTGGAGTGGAGCTGCTGAGAGCTGCTGCGGTGGCTGCTCTCCAGCTCCTGTCTGAGCTGCTCTGCCTGCTCCTGCAGGCGCCTCTGTAACTGCACCAGGAGCCGAGCAAAGGAGCAAAATATGGAGCAAAACAACATGTGACAGGAGACTAAGAAGTACAAGGAGTAGAGCTTGAGTAGTCTGGGCTGGTCTTACCTCCAGGGCCTTTTCTCTCTCGCTCTGCAGCTCCTCAGTGTAGCGACTGGACAGAGAGCTGGTCTGATTGGTCCATTCTGAACGCAGCTTCTCCAGCTCTTTGCTTTTCTCACACAGAGTCTGAAACACACAGTTAATGAGAGAGATACAGGATATATGTGGACAGAGCCTCTTAAAGGAGGCACACCTGCTGGGTACAGGACAGCTGTCTGGATAAGTCCTCTTCAGTCCTCTTCAGCCTCACCTCCAGCTCCTCCTTCTCCTCCTGAGGAGTTCAACATGTCCACACACTCAAGGGTTCCATCCAGCTGTACACTGCTCATGAATCCCACTAACAGAGCTACACCCACCTTTACGCGGGACAGGCAGGAGGCCAGGTAGTCCTTGATGTCCCTGTCGGAGCCAGGCGACAGGCGCAAGCTCAAGTGGTTCAGGTGTTTGAAGGCATTGGTCTCCACCACACTGAGGGTGGCTGGGCCCTCGGGGGCAGGGCCCTGAGAGCACAGCTGCAACAGGAACCTACCACACATAGATACATACAGTCCCTGACAAAAGTCTTGTCTCTTATCCATTTTGTAGAAACAAAAGTTTATAACCTGACTTTAAATTAATCGATTGGTTTTAGAAATGTCTCATATTAAAGCTAAAACCCTCCCAAATTATGCTCAATATACTAAAATAAATTTGCTTCACTGAAGAAACATTGATCATTTAATGAACACAGAAAGGTCAGATTTTGGCAGGACAAAAGTCTTGTCTCCTTGTCACATGATGCACCCAGTCCTAGATTCCAGCCTCACCTGTGATCAGTTACTGATCAGTCACTTAGTGGGTGTGTATAAAAAGAACCCCAGCACACCAGACCTTCACATCAACTGCAACTTGACCTCTGACAACCTGCCTAAGATCCACCCTGAGACCAAAGCGTTAATTATCAAGAGGCTGAAGACCAGATCCACTGCTGAGGTGGCCGACACCTTCAATGTGTCTCAGCGTCAAGTACAAAGAATAAGAAAAAGATCTGAAAAGACTGGAGATGTTTTTGACAAGCCCAGGTCCAGCAGACCCCACAAGACAACTGCTCAGGAGGACCGTTTGTTGATTGGAAAATCCAAGGCCCCTTTTCCACTGCAGCAGAGCTCCACCAGGCCTGGTCACCTCAAGTCCCTGTGTCAACCAGAACAGTTTGGAGAATTCTGTCTGGAAATGGCCTCCATGGTCGAATCAGTGCACAGAAACCAGCACTAAACAAAAGGCAATTAAAAAACCGTGTGGCATTTGCCAAGGCCCACAGCCTGCTAAAAGGATGGACACTGGAAAAGTGGCAGAAGGTGGATTTCTCAGATGAATCCTCGGTTGAATTACATCACAGCCGCCGCAAATATTGCAGGAGACCTACTGGAGCCCAAATGGATCCAAGATTCACCCAGAAAACAGTTAAGTTTGGTGGCGGAAAAATCATGGTCTGGGGTTACATCCAGTATGTGTGCGAGACATTTGCAGGGTGAAGGAAATATCAATAGCCTAAAATATCAAGAAGTATTAGCACCTCTTACATTCCCAACCATAAAAGGGGTCACATTTTGCAGCAGGATGGTGCTCCATCACATACTTCTATCTCTACATCAAAGTTCCTCAAGGAGAAGAAGATCAAGGTGCTCCAGGACTGGCCCAGTCACCAGACATGAACATCAGTGAGCAGGTCTGGGGTAGAATGAAAGAGGAAGCATGGAAGGAACAACCAAAGGATCTGGATGAACTCTGGAGGCTGTGAGACGCTTTCTTTGCTATTCCTGATGACTTCATCAACAAATCGTATGAATCATTGTTGAACCACATGGATGAAGTCCTTCAAGCTCATGGAAGTCATACAAGATATTAAATATGGAGCTCACAGCACCACTACTTAATTCACTGACGTTATGCAACAGATTTTTGTATTTGAAGTAAATTATTTGTTCAATTTTCTGTAGGCGACAAAACTTTTGTCCTGCCAAAATCTGACCTTTCTGTGTTCATTAAATGATCAATCTTTGTTCAGTGAAGCAACTTTATTTTAGTATATTGAGCATAATTTGGGAGGGTTTTAGCTTTAATATGAGACATTTCTAAAACCAGTCGATTAATTTAAAGTCAGGTTATAAGCTTTTGTTTCTACAAAATGGATAAGCAACAAGGACTTTTGTCAGGGACTGTAGATGTTAAGAGATATGGACAGACATAATTTGGTGACTGATCAACCATGTACCAAAGAAAAAGAAACAGGTCCAGATCTATCAAAGTATAAATGTCCTCAGTTAGCAAACAAATCGCAAGTGGCCTGTTGTCATGGAAGAGGAGCCTGTTGTCATGGGAGGAGCCTGTTGCCATGGGAGGAGCCTAGTGTCATGGGAGGAGCCTGTTGCATGGGGACAGGAGCCGTACCTGGGGCTGTCGGCTTCCTGCTCGCTGTGGCACAGCTGCAGCAGCTCAATAAACTTCTGAGGGAATGAGCCGAAGTCTATAAGAAGGCCCTGCTGCACTTTGAGACTGAAACACAGAACACAGGAGCACCATTCTAATATGACAGAAGAGACTCAAACCATTTCCACAGGTTTTCTTTCCATTGGTTCTTTGGACTTCATTGGTCTGAAAGTGATTCCACTGTTTATATCAAAGAGTAAAACTACAGTAAAACAGCTGGATTTACCTAGTTTTAGAAGCTGACGTTTGATTGGCCGTGTTTCTAAGTGCCTACTCCCTGCCAAACCAGCGATGCGGGTGAGAAGGGCCATTACCCTTCAACAGCCTCACTCTGGATTGGCTCTTTCGTTGCTTCTACACTTGCAGTTGGAATTCCAAACATGGAACTCTGCTCCAAATATGCCCATATAACTGCAAGCCTCGACAAGCTTCATTTGACTGGAGCCGAATGCTGTGGGTGACGCCACACTAACCTAGTACACTTCTTTATACAGTCTAAGGTAATAGCTGGACCTTTAAAATGACTTATATTTGGGTGATGTGCCCCTGAACCCACAGCACGTACCTTTGAAAGTCCTCCTCTGAGATGGACAGGCTGAACAGGAAGTACGGGTCTTTGTCATCAGTCAGTTTGACATAGAGACTCTGACAAGAGAAACGCAAAACGACAGTTAGACAAGTGAAGGAGAAGGCAACACAGTGATCAGGAGTCCTTCTTGAGTATCCCGATGAAAATGCAAGATGCTCGTGTTCAAAACCCATGGTTCAAGAGTCTGCACGTACGAGAGAGACACTGAGCCAGGGACCCCAGGCCCGGCTCCACAACGGGACGGCAGGGGCCAGCTGAGCAGAAAATCCATCGCTCTTTGTTGCTCTTGATTCAAATGTAGAAGCCTTTGCACTCAAGCACTTTCATTTTCCATACATCATGCAATGATTTTCTCCTTGGGCATTAGTGCAGCCTTTAAATTAGTACCTGGGAGAGTTCCATAATAGCTCCCCATACAGAGACTGAGGGACAGTGAAATGACTGAGGACTTGTGACTTACCCTTTTGTGGACTGTGGTGGCAGACAGCTGCAGATCTATAGTGACGCGGATGGTGCTTTTTCTGTAGAGATAAGGACAACGTGGGTTCAGATACAGCCGGGCCCCAATCACAGAGTAAGTACAGTGATCCCTCGCTATAACGCAGTTCATCTTTCGCGGCTTCGCGGATTTTTTTATGCTTTTTTATTTTTATTTTTTTTAACAGTGCATTGTGTTCTGAATCCTGATTGGCCAAGGGACTGTAGTCTAGAAGTGATAAAAGTTGACTGGTCTTTCACTCAACCTTTAACACTCAAAGAGCCGTTTGGAGCGTCTCCCACAGAAAAGAAAACATGGGTGCCATAAAGAAGGAGGAAAATAACAAGGACGACGGGAGAAGACACCTGCACCACAGCCTTCAGGAGAAAAAGACGCTACAGGAGGAAGAGGCTCAGTCTGAGGGACTGAGAAATACACGCGAGTCACAATGTCCAACCTCGTGTTCGTATTCATTAAAATTATTATTTTACAGCATTTTTTAAAAACTATCAGAGTTATTTGTAAGAAAACGTTTATATTTTTAAATGCTTGAGCCTGAAAACAGGATTTGATCTTTGGTTTCATTCTATAGTACAGTATTGTATTGTATAATAATTGTAAAAAATAAAGCTGATACTTCACGGATTTCGCCTGTCGCGGGTTCTTTTTGGAACGTGACCCCCGCGATAAACGAGGGATCACTGTATAGTTATGTTGCTCCCTTTTATGACGCTATGCAAACATTTTTACACGACACACAAAGAGCTACGCAGACACATGTTGGCTGATTCATGCACTCCTTCCATCCATCCATCTTCTCCTGCTTAATCCAGCTGGGTCGCGGGGGCAGCTGTTCACTGCCCAATCCTCATAGCACCTGACGCCCCCATGAACCCCTCTGTGAGTGGTCAGCCCACAGGAGGACCCTTCCTCTTTCCATTGCTCCCTGAAAAAAAATCAAAGGTTTGGTACTGATCCACTATGATTAGGGCTGTAAAATCCTAGGAATTTTTTAAGTTGGAAACTTTCCATGGGAATTTTTGGGAATTAAGGAGAATTTTCAGGATTTTTTGGGAATTACTGGGAATAAATGGGGAATTATCAAAGTTGAAGGTTAGGGACATCAGTAATGTTTGTAGGAAAAAAATGTAGCACAATATTGTAGCACAATCTTGGCTGCAACAGATAGATCTAAGTGAATAAAGTTATGCATAGCCGCTGTTCCTCACTCATATGGACAAAGACACTATTTTCTGAAGAGCCATTGAAGCCACACCCCCTACATGCATTTTGTCTCTGTCACTGCACAATAACTTCTAGAATTCTGAAGGGGTAGAACTTTTTTGAGCACACAACAACAAATACAGGCTCCTGAGAGCAACACATTACAACCAAAGGACGACATGCAGACAAGGAAGTTTGGAGGATATATGTGGAGGAGGATATTTGATCACTGATAAAGTTCTTCTGACAAATAAATCAGAGTCATGCGTGTTAATTATCGCCCTCCCAAAATAAAATGTTTATATTTTGTTACAATAATTCCCTGTGCAAAGTTACCAATTTGAAAATTCCTGTACCAAAGTTTCCATGGAAATTTTACGGAAACTTTCAGTACATTTTCCACCCCTTTGCAACCCTATGATACAGCACAGGAGGAGAATAGCCCACTCAGAGGATTTTAAAGCAGACATCTCCACACTATCAGGCCCTCAGAGTTCTGTTTGAATTGGCCCTTTAACGATAGATACTTTATTAATGTCCCATAGGAGAAATTCGGGTGTCCGGCAGCACACATAATCACATACATAAATAGATAATGTTAAAAAATAGATAAAAAGTTAAATAAACAAATAGATAAAAGTTACTAGCAATAGTAATAATAAAATGCACAGATTTAGTTCAGTTCATTGAACAGCCTAATTGGTGAAGGAACAAACGACCTCTTTAAACCGTTCAGTTCTGCGGCGCAGTGAGAGGAGCCTGTGGCTACGATTCCTCCTCTGAGCTGCCACTGTGTCAGGAGAGGATGTTTGGAGTTACTCAGGATGCCCTGGATTAGGGCCTTCATCCTCCTCTCCAACACCCACAGAGTCCACCTTCCTTCCCAGCACAGACACACATTTCTTAAGCAGCTTGTCCAGCCGGTTCCTGTCCCTTGTGGTCATACTGCCCCCCCAACAGACGACCGCAAAGAAAACAGCACTTGCTACAACAGACTGATAAAAGATGTACAGCATTTCACTACACACATTAAAAGCTCTGAGCTTTCTCGGGAAGAACAGCTCTGACCTTTCTTATACAGAGAAACGGCCTACCTCAGTGAGCTCCTCCCCCTGCACACCACCGGTCCACCTCCACCTCCTGCCTTCACCAGCCTCAGACCAGACTCTCCACAGTGAGAGACAGAGCGTTTCAGGCAGCTGCCCCTCGCCTGTAGAACGCCCTCCCAGAGTTCCCGAGGGCCCCAGACTGTTCAGGCCTTTAAAAGATGTCTAAAACGGTTTCTTTTTTAAATGGCCTACTGAAACACATTATATAATCATTTTATGTACATGTAGTGCTTCTTTCTTTTGCATGTTTTTAATTGTGTTTTATAATAATAATAATATATTTTATTACATTAGACAGTAAAATCTACCTTGATAAAGCCAGGATCAGACATATAGTGTGTGCATTTGAGGATATAAGCACGAACAGGCTCATTCTAACCTGTTTTAAAAGCTCATTTTTGAATTATTCACTGTATCGACCACCAGTCTGTGGCCCTCTGTCAGCCCAGTGCTTCATCTGTGCTTTGACATGCGGCCCTTGAAAAAGTTTGCTTTAAAGGGATTGTGTGTAGTCTGTGCTCTTATAGTTTTAAGGTAAGTACTCCAATCACAACTGAACCTGGAGATGAGATGTACAAGTGTGTCTCATTCTCAGTTTATGGACAGGTCTCATGTGAAAGAACCTCCAGAATTCCCTCCCTGAGCTGCAGAGGCTGCACTAGCACTGATTCATGACTGGTGCAGGTGGAGTTTAGGTAATGACCATTCAAGATTCAAGATGTAAGCTAAGAAGCTAAGTAGCTATGGGCATTGAGATGCTACAGGCTTTGACAGCATATGTGTCAGAAGACCTTCAGAGGAAAGGAATGAACCATTTCATCAAGTCTTTCTGGAATACAAGCTGCAAGAACCTGGCGTTTCTCTCGTGTAGCATTGTTGATGATGTTGATGAAATCCACGGTCTTTAGCCGCAGCCTGTTTCCAGTTACTACAGCCACACTCGGAAAGCCCTGATCCAATGATCCAGATTTTCTTGTGCCTCTGAACTGGTCTAAGCTATTTTCGTGAATGTATATTTTGGCGAAAATGCAAACTGACACACTGTCCTTTAGCCTATTTTCGATCATTCAAACTATTTGTCGCGTCTACGTGCAGCAGCTCAACAGACGCTGAAATCAAATGTAACAAGTTTACTCAGCGACCAATGAGCACTGACAACCAAAATGATACGATCTCCCCGTTTTGTTTTATTGAAGTTACAGTTTGCACATACTATTAAAAGTGTAATATTAAAATATTATGCAATAATAATTTTAAAATAGTTATAATAGCTAAAAGATTTTTTTCGGCCTGTGCTGGGGGGGGCACCAGTGGCCGCTAGGTGCGGCACGGCCCACAAATGCCCCACCCTGCCGCCGACACCGCGCCTCACCTCTCTTCGCAGTCCCGGCTCCGCACGGACACGAACAAAGCTTTACTGAAGAGCCGCTCCATGTTCACCGGCGCCTGGCCACTCTCCGCGGCGAGCAGCAGCTAACTCCGTGTGCGGGCCGTGTGCGGGCCGTGTGCGGGCCTGTGCGGGCCGTGTGCGGGCCGTGTGCGGGCCTGTGCGGGCCTGTGCGGGCCGTGTGCGGGCCTGTGCGGGGCTGTGTTATCGCAGTGTGGTCACTATGTGGCCGCCCTGTTTCTCAGTTGAATGTGGCGCTGTTCTCCCGCGTCCTCCCGCCGCCAACAGCTGTTTCCGGTCTGCCGCTCACGTGACCGGAACTCAAACATAACTGACGTTCGTTTAAAAAAACTGCACATAAAAGCGCACATATGAACTGTAACGGTCTGATAACATGGAGAATTATATTTGTACTAGTTAGTTCAGTTTTGTCTAAAAGTTTTATCGCATTTTCTTAAATATTCTCCAAACCAACAGAGGGCGTTAGTCCTTTCAACCAAGCTGCTCCAGGGCACTGGGCAGGGGCCAACAGGGTGCAGCAGGGTGCAACAGGGTGCTGCGGGTTCTGACTCCAGACTACTTTAGGGTGCTGTTGTGGGTGACTTCGGGGTGAGTGTCTCCTGTCTTCTGGCCGGTTGGATGCTGTGCGGGTAACGCGGCGTCACACTGTTTACTTTAGGGTGCTGCTGTGGGTGACTTCAGAGTTGCTCTGTGTCCTGATCCTGTCCTGGTGCGGTGAGTGAATTAGTGAGACTATGCGGCGGGGGAGAGGTGCACATGGACACGACTCTCTGAGCGGATTTCGGACTCAGAAGAGCGAGCCGGCGGTGCCCCAGGGACTGCTGAAGAGCGCCAGGGAGAGCGGGCAGCTCAACCTGAGCTCCCGGGGACTGTTCGAGGGTAAGCCCCGTAGTGCCGTGAGTAACCCCACAGGGCCCCCAGCGCACAGGGCCCCCAGCGCACAGGGCCCCCAGCGCACAGGGCCCCCAGCGCACAGGGCCCCCAGCGCACAGGGCCCCCAGCACACCTAATTTGTGTAGCCAAGCTCTTGCCTGTGTGTTGTAGGTTACTGATAGTTTATGAAGTCTGTATAGTTTCCTCTTTTCAGGGTGAATAGAAGAGTTGAACTACACGGTACTTTTTGCAGTGACGCTGTATTTCAGTCCCACAGAGCGTGTATCGACTGAACGTGGACCCCCCAGCGGAGGCTCAGGATGCTGTCTCGTTTGGAGAATCAGACCGCTGGTGGGAGCAGACTGACCTTACCAAGCTGCTGCTCTCCTCCAACCAGCTCACAGCTCTGTCAGAGGATCTGCAGCTGCTGCCCGCCCTCACCACACTGCATGTATGTGTGCCTTTGCTCTGTGCCACAGCTGGGGCAGAAGCCTGGACTGTAGGGTTTGTCAACTGGTGCTTCTGAGGGGGACAGAGCACACATTTTCACCCAGTGTTTTGTGTTTTGTTTTTTTTTCAGCTCCATGACAACAAGCTGCAGAGCTTACCCCGGGCTATAGGGGAGCTGCAGGAGCTGAGGCAGCTGCGGCTCAGGTACAGAGCTGGACGCCTCATGATGATGCACATGCTTCACAGAAAACAGACTGGTCTAACTCTCAAGCCTCAGAGTCTAGTGTAACCATGTTGTGTGCAGCCATAACCAGCTGAGTGCTGTGCCTGTGGAGCTCTTCTCTCTTGGCCTCCTCGGCAGCCTCACACTGCAGCACAACCTGCTGGAGAGCCTGCCCCCAGAGCTGGGACTGCTGACCAGCCTCACCCAGCTGGTACAGACACCACTTGTGCATGTTTGTGCTGGTTTATAACTTTATTAAGGCTAAGAAACACTGCACTGTGACAGGACTTGTCTGGGAATCGTCTGCAGGAGCTGCCTTGTTCCCTGGGGGATCTCAGAAATTTACAGAAACTCAATCTGGAGCACAACCAGCTGGGTTCTCTTCCTGACAGTGTGGGCCGCCTCTCCAGTGAGTGACCGTGAGCTGTGTGGGTCTTTTCATCAGATTACACATGTGTTTGGCCATGAATGTACTTTACACATGTGCATCTGCTTAAATGTGTTGTATAGTAACACAATCATAGAGTGATTTCCTGAAAATGGAGTGTTGAAATGCGAGTAGGGGTCCACACTGGTTTGACCCTGAGCTGTATCTGGTCAGGCCTGCGGCTGCTGGACTGCAGCGGTAACCAGCTGACCACACTGCCCCCGTCCCTGGCACAAATGGCCTCTCTGGAGCAGCTCTTCCTCCGACAGAACCGGCTCACACTGCTCCCTGCTCTGCCCGGGGACTCACTAAAGGTACAAAATACTGTATAAACATACCATTATGAACACAGGCGCTCTCTTCTCTGGGGTGCACGAATTATTGTGTGTATTGTGTCTCCTTTGCACTAGTAGGAATTGTTTTTGTTATTTTTTCTGTAGTCTGATCAGATTTGAGAGAGAGTAGAGGGTCAGCGAATCACAAAGCACTAAACTCTAATTGTGGTCATACCGGCTTGTCAAATCCTGCCAGATCTTGGAAGCTCAGCAGGGCCGGGTCTGGTTAGTACTTGGATGAGAGAAAATCAACTGTCATAGTGTCCTTAGGCAAGACACTTCACCCACATCGTCTAGTGTGACAGTGTTGTGTGTGTGAGTGGTGGTGGTGGGAGGGGCTGATGGTGCAGGTTGGCAGCCGCACTTCTGTCAGTCTGCCCCGGGGCAGCTGTGGCTACAATATTAGCTTACACCACTGAGTGTGGAGTGACTAAAAGCATCTTCGAGTGTCCAGAAAAGCACTATATAAAACTGATGCATTATTAGTATTAGTATTATTTCTAATCTGAGGTGAGAGAAACTGAAGAGCCTCACTGAAATAAACACATCTGATTATGAGTCAATATGTGTAGCATTTCAAGGTGCGTTATTGTGACAGACCTATAGTATTATACTATACAAGTGATCAGTCATGTCCAGTGGCCTTAATTTACCTCACTACATGTAGAGGCAAATATGTTTCACTGTAGTTCTCCTCCTGGCTGCTAAGTCTTAAGGGTTTCCCCAAAAGGAGCACCTCCATAACCCACATGTCCAAATATTGTGTTTTTATGGCCCCTAAGACCATTCAGCTTCATAACATAACACAATTCCACAATATAGGCAACCTATAGGTAACCTATAGGTAACCTATAGGTAACCTAGCAGCACCTGTGGGACCTTTTTTTTGCTGCCGCTTTTATTTAAAAAAAAAAACACTGGAACATAAAACCCACAGCACCACCTTCTGGCTAGGAGAGAAGGTACATTTTGGCTATTGCTAAAACTACTAGCATGAGGTTTAGCATGATTACCTGTCACTGTCCCGGGGTGTGTGCAGGAGCTGTACCTGTCACTGTCCTGGGGTGTGTGCAGGAGCTGTACCTGTCACAGTCCTGGGGGGTGTGCAGGAGCTGTACCTGTCACAGTCCTGGGGTGTGTGCAGGAGCTGTACCTGTCACAGTCCTGGGGGGTGTGCAGGAGCTGTACCTGTCACTGTCCTGGGGTGTGTGCAGGAGCTGTACCTGTCACTGTCCTGGGGTGTGTGCAGGAGCTGTACCTGTCACTGTCCTGGGGTGTGTGCAGGAGCTGTACCTGTCACTGTCCCGGGGTGTGTGCAGGAGCTGTACCTGTCACTGTCCCGGGGTGTGTGCAGGAGCTGTACCTGTCACTGTCCCGGGGTGTGTGCAGGAGCTGTACCTGTCACTGTCCTGGGGTGTGTGCAGGAGCTGTACCTGTCACTGTCCTGGGGTGTGTGCAGGAGCTGTACCTGTCACTGCCCTGGGGTGTGTGCAGGAGCTGTACCTGTCACTGCCCTGGGGTGTGTGCAGGAGCTGTACCTGTCACTGCCCTGGGGTGTGTGCAGGAGCTGTACCTGTCACTGCCCTGGGGTGTGTGCAGGAGCTGTACCTGTCACTGTCCTGGGGTGTGTGCAGGAGCTGTACCTGTCACTGCCCTGGGGTGTGTGCAGGAGCTGTACCTGTCACTGCCCTGGGGTGTGTGCAGGAGCTGTACCTGTCACTGTCCCGGGGTGTGTGCAGGAGCTGTACCTGTCACTGTCCCGGGGTGTGTGCAGGAGCTGTACCTGTCACTGTCCTGGGGTGTGTGCAGGAGCTGTACCTGTCACTGTCCTGGGGTGTGTGCAGGAGCTGTACCTGTCACTGTCCTGGGGTGTGTGCAGGAGCTGTACCTGTCACTGCCCTGGGGTGTGTGCAGGAGCTGTACCTGTCACTGTCCTGGGGTGTGTGCAGGAGCTGTACCTGTCACTGTCCTGGGGTGTGTGCAGGAGCTGTACCTGGCTGATAACCAGATCTCTGCGTTGGACTCGGAGCAGCTGAGTGGTCTGTCTGTGCTCTCTACTCTGGAGCTGAGAGGAAACAAGATCAGCGTACTGCCAGAGGGGGCGCTACCGAGCACACTCAGCCGACTGGACCTCTCTAACAATGACATTGGCATGTAAGGCTCCACATACATTTACTGGGTGCCCATGGGTCTGTGGGTGGACAGTGAGCTGTATGTGCTGTGTTCCAGACTGCCTCCCTCCCTCGGGCTCTTGTCCAACCTCACTGTGCTGCTGCTGGAGGGAAACCCGCTTCGAGGGATCCGCAGGGAGCTACTCACTGTAAGTTTCATGTTCTTCATACACAATCCTACTCTAAGTGTACAGTCACATAGCACTACTGTGCCATGTACTGTACAGTAATCCACAGTTCTACTCTAAGTGTCTTGTACAGCTCTAAACTTGAGGTGCAGCCACTCAGAGTGTGGGGTGGACCTGGGGTTTGACACTGTTCATTCAGGATACTGTGAGAAAATGCAGTCATTTCTAAAAATGCCATTGGTTGAAGTTGGTTCTGGTGTCTTCACAGAAAGGAACTATGGAACTTCTGAAATACCTGCGAGGAAGAATCAGAGGTATCACATTTTAGTTTTGTAGAATAAGATGGGCTTGTCTTCCCAGTATTAAATGTGATGTGGCCTGGCACTGTCATTGGCCAGGGGCTGGTTTACTGATACTGTGCACACGTGTGTTTGGTTTGTGACTTCAGAGGAGCCACAAGACGCCTCAGAAAAGCCTTCTGGTCTGTCCCTGCCCAGCCACTCTGCAGTCAACATGCACAACATCTCTGCTCTCAAGCTCCTCCACTACAGGTGTTCAGCTGCACACGTGTGGACGAGACGTGTGGACGAGACGTGTGGACGAGACGTGTGGACGAGACGTGTGGACGAGACGTGTGGACGGCACGTGTGGACGAGACGTGTGGACGGGACGTGTGGACGAGACGTGTGGACGGGACGTGTGGACGAGACGTGTGGACGGGACGTGTGGACGGGACGTGTGGACGAGACGTGTGGACGAGACGTGTGGACGAGACGTGTGGACGGCACGTGTGGACGGCACGTGTGGACGAGACGTGTGAACGAGACGTGTGAACGAGACGTGTGGACGAGACGTGTGGGCGAGGCGTGTGGGCGGGGCGTGTGGGCGAGGCGTGTGGGCGAGCGTGTGGGCGGGAGCGTGTGGGCGGGGCGTGTGGGCGGGCGTAATGGGCGGGGCGTGTGGCAGGCGTGTGAAGCGAGAGCGTGTGGGCGAGGCGTGTGGGCGAGGCGTGTGGGCGGGGCGTGTGGGCGGGGCGTGTGGAGCGGGAGCGTGTGGGCGGGGCGTGTGGGCGGGGCGTGTGGGCGAGCGTGTGGGCGGGGCGTGTGGGCGGGGCGTGTGGGCGGGGCGTGTGGGCGAGGCGTGTGAGCGGGGCGTGTGGGCGGGGCGTGTGGGCGAGGCGTGTGGGCGAAGAGCGTGTGGGCGGCTTGCGTGTGGGCGGGCGTGTGGGCGAGGCGTGTGGGCGAGAGCGTGTGGGCGGCGCGTGTGGGCGAAGGCGTGTGGGCGAGGCGTGTGGAGGGGCGTGTGGGCGGCGCGTGTGGGCGAGGCGTGTGGGCGGCTTGCGTGTGGGCGGCGCGTGTGGGCGGCTTGCGTGTGGGCGAGGCGTGTGGAGGGGCGTGTAAGAGGGCGTGTGGGCGGCGCGTGTGGGCGAGCGTGTGGGCGAGCGTGTGGGCGAGGCGTGTGGGCGAGGCGTGTGGGCGAGGCGTGTGGGCGGCTTGCGTGTGGGCGGCGCGTGTGGGCGGCTGCGTGTGGGCGAGGCGTGTGGGCGGGGCGTGTGGGCGAGGCGTGTGGGCGACACGTGTGGGCGAAGGCGTGTGGGCAGGCGTGTGGGCGAGGCGTGTGGGCGAGGCGTGTGGGCGAGGCGTGTGGGCGGCGCGTGTGGGCGAGGCGTGTGGGCGAGGCGTGTGGGCGGCGCGTGTGGGCGGCGCGTGTGGGCGAGCGTGTGGGCGGGGCGTGTGGGCGGGGCGTGTGGGCGGGGCGTGTGAGCGGGGCGTGTGGGCGAGGCGTGTGGGCGAGGCGTGTGGGCGAGGCGTGTGGGCGGGGCGTGTGGGCGGGGCGTGTGGGCGGGGCGTGTGGGCGAGCGTGTGGGCGAGCGTGTGGGCGGGGCGTGTGGGCGGGGCGTGTGGGCGAGGCGTGTGGGCGGCACGTGTGGGCGAGAGCGTGTGGGCGAGGCGTGTGGGCGGCGCGTGTGGGCGAGCGATGTGGGCGAAGGCGTGTGGAGGGGCGTGTGGGCGACGCGTGTGGGCGAGGCGTGTGGGCGGCGCGTGTGGGCGGCTGCGTGTGGGCGGCTTGCGTGTGGGCGAAGGCGTGTGGAGGGGCGTGTGGAGGGCGTGTGGGCGGCGCGTGTGGGCGAGGCGTGTGGGCGAAGGCGTGTGGGCGAGGCGTGTGGGCGAGGCGTGTGGGCGGGGCGTGTGGGCGGGGCGTGTGGGCGGGGCGTGTGGGCGAGGCGATGTGGGCGAGAGCGTGTGGGCGGGGCGTGTGGGCGGGGCGTGTGGGCGAAGGCGTGTGGGCGGCGCGTGTGGGCGGGCGTGTGGGCGAGGCGTGTGGGCGGCGCGTGTGTGGGCGAGGCGTGTGGGCGAGAGCGTGTGGAGGGCGTGTGGGCGGCTTGCGTGTGGGCGAAGCGTGTGGGCGGCGCGTGTGGGCGGCTGCGTGTGGGCGGCTGCGATAATGGGCGAGACGTGTGGACGAGACGTGTGGACGGCACGTGTGGACGGCACGTGTGGACGAGACGTGTGGACGAGACGTGTGGACGAGACGTGTGGACGAGACGTGTGGACGGCACGTGTGGACGAGACGTGTGGACGAGACGTGTGGGCGGCTTGCGTGTGGAGCGGCTGCGTGTGGGCGAGGCGTGTGGGCGGGGCGTGTGGGCGAGGCGTGTGGGCGGCTTGCGTGTGGGCCGAGGCGTGTGGGCGAGGCGTGTGGGCGAGGCGTGTGGGCGAGGCATTAATGGGCGAGACGTGTGGACGGGACGTGTGGACGAGACGTGTGGAGGGGACAGGGAGTGAATGGTGTTCCCAGTCTCTTCTGATCAGTTGTTAATATTCCTTTGTCCTTTGTGCTCCAGTAACAAACAGGCAGAGTCCGTCCCAGATGAGCTGTTTGAAGCTGCAGCAGGTCACTGTATCACCTCAGTCAACTTTAGCAAGAACCAGCTGAGCTCCGCCCCCTCCAGGTATGCCCAAGTCCCACCCCTTTTTTGGTTTAATAGAATTCTAATAACAGCACTCGGAGTGGCCTGATTTCACATGTTAGTCTGCTCTCTGGAGTGTCACAGTGGCAGAAGATTTAGTTCTGTGTACTTATACTTACTCATTATTCACCCCAAACACTATGTGAAAGGCCGTGAGCTGACAACTTATTTCCATAACAATGGGCTTTAAGGAAGCAGAGTCCTGTGGACACGAACACGAACCTTTACCCTGTGTTTTTGTGTGATGTTTTGTGCAGGCTGTTGGACCTGGCCTCCTCCCTGTGTGACGTGGACTTGGGCTTTAACAGACTGAGCTGCTGTGGTCCAGAGCTCTGTGGCCTCCTCAAGCTGCAGCACCTCGATCTCAGGTCAGATCCTACTCCTCCTGAACACAAACATCTGACTGGACTTGATGACCTTCAAACAGTAGCCTGTCACAGCAGTGCCTAAATTGTGGAACAGTATTTCTTCTGTGTACATTGTAAAAATTTTTGTCATAAAATTACAAAATTTACATTGTACTCTTATTCTGCTTTAGGAGTTTTGTGTCAGTGCTAAGAAGTAGTTTGTTATCATGTGTGTTCCTGGCAGAGCCACTAAACAGCACCTGGGCTGTGGATATGACACATTAGCACCAAATGCAGGTTTACATTTCAGTGGATATATTCAGTATTTCAGAGCATTTTAGAACATGGTTGGTGCCTCATCACAAAAACAAGGAGAACAAAGACTTCATTCTTCCTTCCACCTTAGGTTCTCGGGGTTTTCTGGGGGTCTGTTTAGACTGTGCAGCAGATGACTTCGGTAGGCTTGTGTCACACACAGTCATGTCCTCATGTCATGTGTTTTTCAGGAATAACCTCCTGTGTGATTTA
The DNA here is from genome assembly GCA_034769755.1 of Odontamblyopus lacepedii. NCBI lineage: Eukaryota > Metazoa > Chordata > Actinopteri > Gobiiformes > Gobiidae > Odontamblyopus > Odontamblyopus lacepedii. The sequence continues at coordinate 1,288,513 of CM068350.1, read as the reverse complement.
CCACCGGAGCTCCAGAACCTGACCAAACTGCGCAGCATCATTCTGAACTTTAACAGGTACATGTGTGACTGCTGCAGGACAAGCAGGGAAGGCTCCAGTATTCTTAACACACCACATGAGCCTTTGGAGGACTGTTCATGCATATCATCACATGTCCTCCATTCACTTCATATTCCATAGTTCTTCACGGTCCGGACCATTTCAGCATTGAAACTAGTCGGGCTACAGCAGCTAATTATTGACTCCCTTCACTAAGAAACTTCTCTAATAACCAACTTTTAAGACAACAGCTGTAAACACAAAACACCAAAGCTGATATTTAAATGAAGCATAATATGAAAGCTACACGCATGTTCTTTGGGTTTGCAGGTTCAAGTCCTTCCCAGCCGTGCTGTACGAGCTGGGCAGTCTGGAGACAGTGCTGCTGGGGAATAACCAGGTGGGCAGCGTGGACGCGTCCCGTCTACAGACCCTGGTCCATCTGTCCACCCTGGACCTGTCCAACAATGACCTGCTGCACGTGCCCCCCGAGCTGGGCCTCTGCTCTGCTCTCAGGTACACACATGTGCTCAGACACCCCCACAGCGGCAGCATCAGTCCAGGACTGAGCTCATACTGTGGATATGTCTGTATGTCAAGAATATATTACAGTTCTGATAGTCAATGTAGTTTTAAAAAAATGTGAAGAAAAAACAAAAGTGGATTATCTGGTGTATAGTTCTCATAATAATAATAATAATATGTAATCATTCCAACAAGGGTGCACCATTGTATAAAGCTGCATTTCTGCATGTTTGGGGATTTGACAGTCAGTTTGTCTCAACTTAAACATGGACAGGTTTACACATCCAACCTCTACACACTGACACTTATTACAGCTGTTCATTTTCTTGGCAGCTCCTTTGGATGTTTGTGTGAATGGTTATTTTGTGATCCTGTTGTCAGGTGTCTGAGTCTGGACGGAAATCCATTCCGAACTCCTCGAGCGGCGATCGTGGCCAAAGGGACAGACGCGGTGCTGGAGTACCTGCGCAGTCGCATCCCCACCTGACCTCTGACCTCCATCTGAGCACGCAGACCAAGCACTACAATCATACACTCTGAATGAATGTTTTCTATCAATAAATCCATGGCTGATTTAAGCAGACGGTCGTCTTGCACATTTCTGAGACCTTCATTTGTGGATAGCAGACGGCTTTAGGTTTTCTAAAGTATATTTTGAGGAAACAGGGGTGCAAAAGTGATATCCCAACATATCTGCGCCCACAACACAAAACCATAAGTAATTCATATTTCTCCTTTAATATAGTTACAACACATAAGACATTTGAACATTATTTGAATGTAGAAAATCAGACCGACTGCACACTTCCTCCTCCTGGTGGTCACTTCTTCTGGGCCAGTGCCATACTGCAACAAAAGGACACAGGGTTAAGAGTCTAGTATATATTCAGTTTGACGCTACAGACGTAATCCTTCTCTTTTTGCAGAACTGTCGCTTTAATTGTGCACTTAAGCTGAACAGTAATGTACCAGTTTACTACATGAAGTTCAACTGATGTTAAAACTATGAAAAGAATTCTAGGAAAATGACATCTACGTTTTCTCCTAATCTGTTTTTTGTGCACCTTTCTACATCACCATTAGGAACCACTGAAGACCGTTTCTGTGAGGTATATTCATGAATCGAATAAACGCTGCCAAAAAGGTTAGTTTAATATATTCCAAATGCATGTGTCAGTGTGGCATATGGGCCCTTTAACATGTGCAATATTTATTACTGTTACAAGCCGTCAGGTCCCGACGCTAGTGCTGACCTGAGGGTTTTATTATTCTCTTTTTAACTTAATTTGGCGGGATAATACCTAAATATAAATTATAGTTTTGCATTAATCTAGAAGTAATTTGTGAAGAAAAGATCAATTTTAAATTACAAGAGGTCGAGGGTTCTAAAACGTATGACATCACACTATCCAAAGGTTTGGCACAGTTTAAACACATTTTTCTGGTACTTTAAACATTATTTCAATAAAATAAAAGGTGTTTTCTTGTATTATTTGACAAACTGACTTAACTTATTTTTTGCACAACGAACAACATGCTCGCCTAAGTAAAAGAATGGTGCCAGGTTATGGAATTCCTGGTTGGAAATCACGTCACACTAGGAAAGTCATTTGAAACCTAAAAATGGCCAAACCGGGAAAATGTTAAGAGCAAATTTTAAATATAATGATCTGAACTATGTTTTAGTAACACGAGTAGTTGAACCTGTCATAGACACTAAGGTTTAGCTCTGTGGCCCCTGGAGGCTCGTTAAACTTGGTCATGTTCTAGCAGCGTTTCTCAAACTGCGGTACGTGTACCACTGATGGTCTGTAAGATCCTTCAGGTGGGACTTGGAGCGCTTCAGTTTGAGTTTGCCTCATTTACAGTTCATTTAATCTGCTTTCGTGTCTTCCTTTGGATAATTTTAGTTCTCCCCGAGGTTTCTTCTTTTTCCCAGGACTCTGGGTTTTTTGGAGTTTTTCCTTGCTGAGAAGGAGGGTCTAAGGACAGGGGATGACTGGACCATGTTTCATTTGCTGCTTTACATGAATGTTGTTTTTTCCTGTTCTGATATGTCTGTGTGTATGTTTTACTCATCCAAATCTTGGAACGGCCTTAGAGGAAACTGGTGTTGCGATTTTGGGCGCTACAAAAATAAATTGAATTGAATTGAAAAAAATTAATTTCTTGTTTAGAAATACAGTGGAAATTATGTAGTCCACGTTTAGATCTGGTTTAGTTAGCCCCGGAATAGTCCCATTATAGTCCTGGTTTAGATCTGGTTTAGTTAGCCCCGGAATAGTCCCATTATAGTCCTGGTTTAGATCTGGTTTAGTTAGCCCCGGAATAGTCCCATTATAGTCCTGGTTTAGATCTGGTTTAGTTAGCCCCGGAATAGTCCCATTATAGTCCTGGTTTAGATCTGGTTTAGTTAGCCCCGGAATAGTCCCATTATAGTCCTGGTTTAGATCTGGTTTAGTTAGCCCCGGAATAGTCCCATTATAGTCCTGGTTTAGATCTGGTTTAGTTGGCCCCGGAATAGTCCCATTATAGTCCTGGTTTAGATCTGGTGGTACTCGGAAAGTCATTACTTTCTTTGTTGGTAGTTGGTGTTGGATGTTCGAGAGCCACTTCTACAGATTGATATTATCACACAGCCTCTCCAGACATTACCAACATAAACTGCCTGACATATTCCAAACGTTACTGTTTCTAAACCTGCTCCGCACTAAAGCCCTGAGAGAAGCAGAGCTCACGTACTTTTCAAACGTGGCCACTTCCTGCACGTTCAGCACCAGACTGTCCGCGTTCAGGTAGACCTTGTTCTGTGACGTCGAAATCTAGAGCAGACAAGAAGGTTAAGAGAAGGGTCAGAGCAGACAGGCGGGGTCAGAGCAGACAGGCGGGGTCAGAGCAGACAGATGGGGTCAGAGCAGACAGATGGGGTCAGAGCAGACAGATGGGGTCAGAGCAGACAGATGGGGTCAGAGCAGACAGGCGGGGTCAGAGCAGACAGGCGGGGTCAGAGCAGACAGGCGGGGTCAGAGCAGACAGATGGGGTCAGAGCAGACAGATGGGGTCAGAGCAGACAGATGGGGTCAGAGCAGACAGATGGGGTCAGAGCAGACAGGCGGGGTCAGAGCAGACAGGCGGGGTCAGAGCAGACAGATGGGGTCAGAGCAGACAGATGGGGTCAGAGCAGACAGGCGGGGTCAGAGCAGACAGGCGGGGTCAGAGCAGACAGGCGGGGTCAGAGCAGACAGATGGGGTCAGAGCAGACAGATGGGGTCAGAGCAGACAGGCGGGGTCAGAGCAGACAGGCGGGGTCAGAGCAGACAGGCGGGGTCAGAGCAGACAGATGGGGTCAGAGCAGACAGGCGGGGTCAGAGCAGACAGGCGGGGTCAGAGCAGACAGGCGGGGTCAGAGCAGACAGATGGGGTCAGAGCAGACAGGCGGGGTCAGAGCAGACAGGCGGGGTCAGAGCAGACAGGCGGGGTCAGAGCAGACAGGCGGGGTCAGAGCAGACAGATGGGGTCAGAGCAGACAGATGGGGTCAGAGCAGACAGATGGGGTCAGAGCAGACAGGCGGGGTCAGAGCAGACAGGCGGGGTCAGAGCAGACAGATGGGGTCAGAGCAGACAGATGGGGTCAGAGCAGACAGGCGGGGTCAGAGCAGACAGGCGGGGTCAGAGCAGACAGGCGGGGTCAGAGCAGACAGATGGGGTCAGAGCAGACAGATGGGGTCAGAGCAGACAGGCGGGGTCAGAGCAGACAGGCGGGGTCAGAGCAGACAGGCGGGGTCAGAGCAGACAGATGGGGTCAGAGCAGACAGGCGGGGTCAGAGCAGACAGGCGGGGTCAGAGCAGACAGGCGGGGTCAGAGCAGACAGGCGGGGTCAGAGCAGACAGGCGGGGTCAGAGCAGACAGATGGGGTCAGAGCAGACAGATGGGGTCAGAGCAGACAGTCGGGGTCAGAGCAGACAGGCGGGGTCAGAGCAGACAGGCGGGGTCAGAGTAGACAGGCGGGGTCAGAGCAGACAGGCGGGGTCAGAGCAGACAGATGGGGTCAGAGCAGACAGGCGGGGTCAGAGCAGACAGACGGGGTCAGAGCAGACAGTCGGGGTAAGAGCAGACAGGCGGGGTCAGAGCAGACAGGCGGGGTCAGAGCAGACAGGCGGGGTCAGAGCAGACAGGCGGGGTCAGAGCAAACAGGCGGGGTCAGAGCAGACAGGCGGGGTCAGAGCAGACAGACGGGGTCAGAGCAGACAGACGGGGTCAGAGCAGACAGATGGGGTCAGAGCAGACAGATGGGGTCAGAGCAGACAGATGGGGTAAGAGCAGACAGATGGGGTCAGAGCAGACAGGCGGGGTCAGAGACAGCAACACTCACCGTTTTGGCTATGGTTTGCGCCGCCCGGATCCTTCTCAATTTAAGGTAGCCAGGGTTTTTAGTGACAGCTTGACCCAACTAAAAAGTAGATCAAAGGAAAATTGTGAACAGAAACACCTGGTTTCACCAAAGATTAAGTTAATTCAGAGTATTATCTTCCACAAACCTTTTAACAGGTCAGGGTTATTATTCAAATAAGACAACTGAATACACAATGGAGATGCACTTGCATTAAAATATTACTTAAAAGTTTACCATATGAATTTTAGTACTTATACAGATATACAGATTTCATACCATTTGGATCAAATCTACCACGATGAATGCTGGAAGTCTTTTACTTTTTATATTATGATCCATTATTATGTTTAGGACATGTTTAATTGCAGACGTTGGCCCTCTGAGTCTGGCTGATTAAACCCTTTTTATGAAACCCAGAGTTTGACTGATATCATGGTTATTCAAAAACCTTTTCTAAAAACCTTCTATCATGAGTCTTGACTCATGACCAAGGTTACCACCACAGGGATGACTCCCACGCGTCCCATTTTCCCAGTGAAACAGGCTCTATGGGCTGAGCAGCGCACTCATGCTCTCACACCAGAGAACTCACCATTTTGGCCGCCTCAGCCTCTCCTTCTGCCTGGATGATCTTTTGTCTCTGATCTTGTTTGGCTTTCTCTACGTAGAACTGTGCTCTCTGCGCCTCCTGCTGGGCTGGAGGACACGTACATGTTTAACAGAGAGAGTGGCTCACAGCTGCAGACGCTGGGGCTGAGGGACTTACCAACTTGCTTGGCCTCCACAGCCGCGGTGTACTGGCTACTGAAGCTCAGCTCAGTGATGGACACGTCGTCCAGGATGATATTGAAGTCTTTGGCCCTCTCCACTAGCTCCCTGCGTACCAGCAGAGAAACCTGCAACACCAGATCCATGTGAGGAGGGTCATGGTCCAACAGCACGAGGACAGTACGGGTCACTACATGCCCCTAGCCCCATGAGGAGTACCTGAGCTTTCTAATGCCCAAACACACCCTAGCCCCATGAGGAGTACCTGAGCTTTCTAATGCCCAAACACACCCTAGCCCCATGAGGAGTACCTGAGCTTTCTAATGCCCAAACATACCCTAGCCCCATGAGGAGTACCTGAGCTTTCTAATGCCCAAACATACCCTAGCCCCATGAGGAGTACCTGAGCTTTCTAATGCCCAAACACACCCTAACCCCATGAGGAGTACCTGAGCTTTCTAATGCCCAAACACACCCTAACCCCATGAGGAGTACCTGAGCTTTCTAATGCCCAAACATACCCTAGCCCCATGAGGAGTACCTGAGCTTTCTAATGCCCAAACACACCCTAACCCCATGAGGAGTACCTGAGCTTTCTAATGCCCAAACATACCCTAACTCCATGAGGAGTACCTGAGCTTTCTAATGCCCAAACACACCCTAACCCCATGAGTACCACCTGAGCTTTCTAATGCCCAAACATACCCTAGCCCCATGAGGAGTACCTGAGCTTTCTAATGCCCAAACATACCCTAGCCCCATGAGGAGTACCTGAGCTTTCTAATGCCCAAACATACCCTAACCCCATGAGGAGTACCTGAGCTTTCTAATGCCCAAACATACCCTAACCCCATGAGGAGTACCTGAGCTTTCTAATGCCCAAACATACCCTAGCCCCATGAGGAGTACCTGAGCTTTCTAATGCCCAAACATACCCTAGCCCCATGAGGAGTACCTGAGCTTTCTAATGCCCAAACACACCCTAACTCCATGAAGAGTACCTGAGCTTTCTAATGCCCAAACATACCCTAACTCCATGAGGAGTACCTGAGCTTTCTAATGCCCAAACATACCCTAACCCCATGAGGAGTACCTGAGCTTTCTAATGCCCAAACACACCCTAACCCCATGAGGAGTACCTGAGCTTTCTAATGCCCAAACACACCCTAACCCCATGAGGAGTACCTGAGCTTTCTAATGCCCAAACACACCCTAACTCCATGAGGAGTACCTGAGCTTTCTAATGCCCAAACACACCCTAACCCCATGAGGAGTACCTGAGCTTTCTTATGCCCAAACTTACCCTAACCCCATGAGGAGTACCTGAGCTTTCTAACGCCCAAACTTACCCTAACCCCATGAGGAGTACCTGAGCTTTCTAATGCCCAAACACACCCTAACCCCATGAGGAGTACCTGAGCTTTCTAATGCCCAAACACACCCTAACCCCATGAGGAGTACCTGAGCTTTCTAATGCCCAAACATACCCTAACTCCATGAGGAGTACCTGAGCTTTCTAATGCCCAAACATACCCTAACTCCATGAGGAGTACCTGAGCTTTCTAATGCCCAAACATACCCTAGCCCCATGAGGAGTACCTGAGCTTTCTAATGCCCAAACACACCCTAGCCCCTTGAGGAGTACCTGAGCTCTCTGTGTGATGAGCTGTGAGGCGTTGAACTTGGCCACCACAGACTTGAGGACCTCGTTGACGATGGAGGGCAGGACTCTCTCATCGTAGTCTTTGCCCAGCTGCTGGTACACAATGGGCAGGTTGGACGCCATGGGCCGGGACAGCACACGAACTCCAATGTTCACCATTTGCAGATCTGCACAGAGGGGAGGAGTCATGGGCTGTAGGCTGCAGGCACACTTCAGTGAACCATGGATCATCAGTGTAACAAGAACGTGACAGACAGCAAGTTCTTTCTTAAAAGAGAACTTAAAGAAAAAAGGGAAGAAAAGTTGTCTTTCATTGATTTTTTGTGTGGATTGTTTGGACCAGGGACGTGCAGAGGGGGGTGGCTTTGGTTGCCCTGGCAACTGCCCGTATGGCCTCCTCGACTGAAGTTGCCCTTCCAGGGGAAAACACACACACACAGACACACACAGACACACGCAGACACACGCAGACACACGCAGACACACACACAGACACACGCACACACACACACAGACACACACACAGACACACGCAGACACACGCAGACACACACACACACACACAGACACACACACACACACACACAGACACACACACACACACGCAGACACACGCAGACACACGCAGACACACGCAGACACACACAGACACACACAGACACACACAGACACACACACACACACAGACACACACACACACACCCACACAGACACACAGACACAGACACACACAGACACAGACACACACACACACAGACAGACACGCACACACACACACACAGACACACGCACAGACACACACAGACACACAGACACACACAGACACAGACACAGACACAGACACACACAGACACACACAGACACAGACACACACACACACAGACACACGCAGACACACGCAGACACACACAGACACACACAGACACACAGACACACGCAGACACACGCAGACACACGCAGACACACGCAGACACACGCAGACACACGCAGACACACGCAGACACACGCAGACACACACAGACACAGACACACACAGACACAGACACACACAGACACAGACACACACAGACACAGACACACACACACACACACACACACAGACACACGCAGACACACGCAGACACACACAGACACACACAGACGCACACAGACACACACAGACACGTTCAAAAGTTTGGGGTCACCCAGACAATTTTGTGTTTTCCATGAAAAGTCACACTTTTATTTACCACCATGAGTTGTAAAATGAATAAACTTTAGTCAAGACATTGACAAGGTTAGAAATAATGATTTGTATTTTAATTTTTTCCTTTAAAATTTGCTTTCGTCAAAGAATCCTCCATCTGCAGCAGTCACAGCCTTCAGACCTTTGGCCTCTAGCTGTTCATTTGTTAAAAGATCTGGAGAAATTTCACCCCAGGCTTCTAGAAGCTTCTCCCACAAGATGGATTGTCTGGATGGGCACTTCTTACGTACCAGACGGTCACGCTGCTCCACAACAGCTCAGTGGGGTCCATCCTTAACACTTCTTTCCAACCTTCCTCTGTCCAGTGTCTGTGTTCTTTTGCCCATATTAATCTTTTTCTTTTATTGGCCAGTCTCAGATGTGGCTTTTCCTTTGCCACTCTGCCCTGAAGCTGCATCCCAGAGTCGCCTCTTCACTGTAGATGTTCACACTGGGGTTTTGCGGGTTCTATTTAGTGAAGCTGCCAGTTGAGGACCTGTGAGGCGTCTGTTTCTCAAACTAGAGACTCTAATGTACGTATCTTCTTGCTCAGTTGTGCAGTGGGGCCTCCCACTTCTCTTTCTACTCTGGTTAGAGCCTGTTTGTGCTCTTCTCTGAAGGGAGTAGTTCACACCGTTGTAGGAAATCTTCAGTTTTTTGGCAATTTCTTGCATGGAATAGCCTTCATTTGTAAGAACAAGAATAGACTGTTGAGTTTCACATGAAAGTTCTCTTTTTCTGGCCATTTTGAGCATTTAATCGACCCCACAAATGTGATGCTCCAGATACTCAACCTGCTCAAAGAAGGTCAGTTTTATAGCTTATCTAACCAGCTGAACAGTTTTCATCTGTGCTAATATGACTGCACAAGCCTTCTGATGCAACGAGCAAACACATTGTACCATTAGAACACTGGAGTGAGAGATGCTGGAAATGGGCCTCTGTACACCTGTGTAGATATTGCACCAAAAATCAGACATTTGCACCTAGAAGTCATTTACCACATCAGCAAAGTAAAGAGTGTATTTCTGATTAGTTCAAAGTTATCTTCAAAAAACAGTGCTTTTCTTTAAAAAAGAAGGAAATTTCTAAGACCCCAAACTTTTGAACGTGTGTGTGCGTGTGCGTGTGCGTGTGTGTGTGTGTGTGCGTGCGCGCGTGTGTGTGTGTGTGTGTGTGCGTGTGCGTGTGTGCGCGTGTGTGCGTGTGTGTGTGTTATACTATACTAGATATATACTTGGCCGTGCTTTTCAGACCATGAGTGAGGAAGACGTGTTCAACATATAGTTCTACCCCCGGCACCGTACCACAGGCCCATATGGATAATTTGGTTTTATGTATCAATGTATCTAGAGTGCGCCATCTATTGGGAAATGCCAGAATTGCAGAGAAAATAAAACTAATAAGTTTTATTACACTTCATTTAAGTTTGGCAGGTGGTGCAGTGCGCCCTTTCTTCATGTCAGAGCAACTGCCGCTCAAAATTCCTGTGCACATCCCTGGTTTGGACAGGTCAGATATACCTCAAAATGGGGGTGAAAAGTGGGTGGAGAGCTTCAGCAATCTGCCTGAATTGGGACTCTCACACCACTGAAGGCTGTGTTTCATACACATTTAAACAGCTTTCACAACTCAAAGATGTTCAACACCAGCTTAACTGGTGTGTGCGCAGGTACCTTTGCTGCCAGTCAAGGATGAGATCTTCCTGGGTTTGGCCCTGATGTCGTAGATGATGGGGTACTGGATCCAAGGTATCCTACACACACAGAGCATTTTAGACCTGAACACAAACCAGGCTTTCCTATAGGTTTACACTGAGGCTATGATGGCACAAACAATCCATGTTCAAACCATTTTGTTTATTACATTTTGAGTATAAATGTCACTTATTGCGTCTAATTACTAATGACAGATAATATAGTTACTATATGATCATGACAGTACCACATCGTCTCAGCATAATAATAATAATAATGCATCAGTTTTATATAGCGCTTTTCTGGACACTCAAAGACGCTTCACAGAGCATTATTCACTCACTCCAGACCCGGTGGTGGTAAACTACTATTGTAGCTACAGCTGCCCTGGGGCAGACTGACGGAAGCATGTTTTTCATTTAGCTTGACTATGGTTAGACTATGGGAGTAAACATTAGATCATGGGAGGGCATCGTAGTCTCACCCACTCGTACCTGAAGTGCAGCCCCTCGGCCAGCACCGTGTCCATCTGCATGCCGCCCACTCGGTTAAAGATTATGGCTCTGTGTCCTCCCTCCACTGTCAGCACAAACACAGGGCAGAGGTCAGTACCATGCTCTCACCCCCCTACAGGCTGTGGTCAGACAGGAGAACACTCTTACCTGTGTACGTGGCCTCTTTGACCCCGTATGCCAGGGCCCCAGCTCCCAGCAAAAGCTTGATCCCCAGCCCAGCCCCACGGCCCCCCGAGGACGACATACGGCCGGCTGCATCTCGTAAGTGCTGGAAAAGACGCTGTAGGACAGAAGGGGGAATCAGCATGCACATTACCATGTAGCCTTTAGCTGTGTCCCTCAGTCGTCCAGGTAGGTCCCAGAGTGGTCCATACTAGTTTATGTGGTCTCTGCAGTTGTTGGTTTTTTTCATTCACACATGTTTGAGTAACCCATTACAATTAGTCTGTCTACATCTCCAAAGCTCGAGATGCTCTGTTCCACCTTGTGATGTCATGACAAGGTAGGTTTCAAGCTGCAATTCCAGGGCTAAAATCATCCAAATGAAATGAAACGTTTAAAAACACAACGGAGCACTTCCTGTACTACCAAATGACGTCACATGGTGGAATTGAGTGTTTTATGTTTGAGAAAATAACCTAAATATGCAGGTTTTTGTGTTAAACACGTGTGAATGAAGCAAAACTCCAGGTATGTTTGTGATGAGGAAACTACATGATAACAGAGATCCGAAACAGCATAATATGTAACAGATCATGTTTAAACATCCGATCTGTTAGAAGTGAATTTTGAGGACACGAATAATAAAGTGTTACATGTCATGTGAGGTGAGGCTGGACGGGGGTCAGAGGCCTAAATGATGCAGGACAGCCACCCCTGCTCCCGGTCAGAACACAGCGGAGCACGGTACACCCACACCCGGAAGAGTTACTCCTCAGGCGGGCTCCTATGCCCCCGGCCCCTGCGGACTCCCATCACCTGTGGTCGGACTCGGACCACCGGAGAGGAGCCATGAGGCCATGTTTCTTTTGCAGGCACTATTCTGTGTTTAATCCGGCCGCGTATCTCAGCACAAGTCTAACTAAAGAATGAAATGATGAAACGACGGCGGTTGTCCTGGAATCCAGCCGCAGACCGTGGGAATGACAGGCAGTGTGGAAGTGTGCGGGCTCAGAGTACTCACGCTGGGCTCCTTGTTCGCCATGATGGTGCACGTAACTCCAAGGTCGAAGCGTGCCGCGTCACTTCCGCTGCCGGCGTGATCTCAGAACTCCGCGCACTTGGGCTGCATCCAAAACACAGTTCTCTGTACCTCCTAACTCTTACTCCTACCTCCTACTCTAGTTTTAAGAGGCTTGGAATTGGCATTAGGTTGATTAAACCTCTGTTCTTCTCATTATAAATTACTCAAAGATGAGTAATTCACAGTAAATTAACGTGTGACGGTCCGTGAGAGTCCGTCCACCCTTTGTGCCACCTACAGCGGAGAAACAGGATCAAACCTGTGCAGTGTTCACGTGGGGCACTTCAGCACGTGCACATTTTACACATTTTTACATTACATTACATTTACATTACATTTTTTAAAAAGTCCTATATTACAAAAATGGACTCTTGTGAGCTTCAAGCTATGTTATAATGCTGTTATCAATCAAAAACATACCTGGATTTGTGTTTTGTTTCATTCACACATGGTTGAGCAACCTTTTAGCCTATTATTAATCTGTCTACTTCTCCAAAGCTCAGAATGCTCTGTTCTCTGTTAGTTTCCAAGCTACCTTTTAGCCTTAGTCCAGTAGAGATTGGCACTTGTAGGGCTGAAATGATCCAGTCCTGTATTACCACATGACATCAGGTGCAATGGGTTTTCCCACCAGCCGAAATCTGTAGGGTTTGTGTGTTAAACGTGTGAATGAAACAAAGCACAACTCCAGGTCTGTTTTTGACAACACTAACATGGCTTTAAGCTCATAAGAGTCATTTTTTCATAATACAGGACCTTTAGTATAGTAAAACACAGCAATAACAGCAAAGCAAAACATGTAACAGCATCTGTACATGGAGGAGACAGGTGAAGGGCTGTTTTATTTGCCTAAAACCTAAATGTTTTTAATGCAGTCCAGCCAAGCAAACTGAACAGCTCATGGACATTTACAACAGCTTGTAAATAAATATCAGATTTCATTTAAAAGTAGGGTAGATAATATGAATGTGTTTTTGCAGTTTGGCTTTGGCTGAACTTTAACTGGATGATAAAGTCATTAATGATTGTCCAGTGCTGTGGAACTCGGAAGGAGCAGTGTCATATCCTCTGGAGAGCCGAGCGCAGCATGAGCAATGTCCACCATGTCTACTACAGGTTTGGAACACTACCTTACCCAGCACCACACAGAACCACACAGAACCACACAGAACCACACAGCACCACACAGCACCATACAGCACCACACAGCACCATACAGCACCATACAGCACCACACAGAACCACACAGAACCACACAGCACCACACAGAACCACACAGAACCACACAGAACCACACAGAACCACACAGAACCACACAGCACCACACAGCACCACACAGCACCATACAGCACCACACAGCACCACCCAGCACCATACAGCACCACACAGAACCACACAGAACCACACAGCACCACACAGAACCACACAGAACCACACAGCACCACACAGCACCACACAGAACCACACAGAACCACACAGAACCACACAGCACCACACAGAACCACCCAGCACCACACAGAACCACACAGAACCACACAGAACCACACAGCACCACACAGCACCATACAGCACCACACAGCACCACCCAGCACCATACAGCACCACACAGCACCACACAGAACCACACAGCACACAGCACCACACAGAACCACACAGCACACAGCACCACACAGAACCACACAGAACCACACAGAACCACACAGCACCACACAGCACCACACAGAACCACACAGAACCACACAGCACCACACAGCATCACACAGAACCACACAGAACCACACAGCACACAGCACCACACAGAACCACACAGCACACAGCACCACACAGAACCACACAGAACCACACAGAACCACACAGCACCACACAGAACCACACAGAACCACACAGCACCACACAGAACCACACAGAACCACACAGCACACAGCACCACACAGAACCACACAGCACCACACAGCACCACACAGAACCACACAGAACCACACAGAACCACACAGAACCACACAGCACCACACAGAACCACACAGAACCACACAGAACCACACAGCACCACACAGCACCACACAGAACCACACAGCACCATACAGCACCACACAGCACCACACAGCACACAGCACCACACAGCACCACACAGCACCACACAGCACCACACAGAACCACACAGCACCATACAGCACCACACAGCACCACACAGCACACAGCACCACACAGAACCATACAGCACCACACAGCACCACACAGCACACAGCACACAGAACCACACAGAACCACACAGAACCACACAGCACACAGCACCACACAGCACCATACAGCACCACACAGCACCACACAGCACACAGCACCATACAGCACCATACATGGATGTATGGATGGGATGGGAGACCACAGGGAATTCCAGGTGTCACAGTGGGGCCAGTTGCAAATACTGTCATTGTGTCCTTAGGCAAGGCACATCACCCACATTGCCTAGTATGAAAGTGGTGTGTGCGTGAGTGTTGGTGGTGGTCGGAGGGGCCGATGGCGCAGATTGGCAGCCTCGCTTCCGTCAGTCTGCCCCAGGGCAGCTGTAGCTACAATAGTAGCTTACCACCACCGGGTCTGGAGTGAATGAATAATGCTCTGTAAAGTGTCTTTGAGTGTCCAGAAAAGCGCTATATAAAACTGATGCATTATTATTATTATTATTATTATTACAGCACCACACAGAACCACACAGCACCACCCAGCACCACACAGCATCACACAGAACCACACAGCACACAGCACCACACAGAACCACACAGCACCACACAGAACCACACAGCACTATACAGCTTTAGTTTATTTAGTTGATCTAACGGGGACCATGTTCTAAGGCATTAATCAATGAAACTCAGAAGAGCTTTGTACCAGACTGTAGCTCTCAGAGCTCGTTTCCATCTGCAGTCCCTGAGACACACAAAACAGAGAAGATAAACAATGAAATCTATATACAAACAGTTATAAAAAGTACAATTACATAAAATATCTGTATCCCAGTCCCACCTCTGTGCCCTTAACCAGGTTTCATTTAGTTATACGTAGTTTTTCCTACATTAGATTAGTTGGCACTTAGTGTTTTGTGTTGTTTAAAGATCTTCTTAGTTCAGCACTAAACTTTTTGAAGTCTTTGCATAGTTGTAAGTTTGTTCTGTTCTAGTTTTAAAGGGAATGCAGATCGGCTTAAGGCAGGTTTTCTTTAGGAGCTCCACTGGTCTGATGTGGACTTTGCTGCTCTGGTCTGTTCAGATGTGACAAACCTTTTGAGTGGTGGAGGAACCATATTATAAATCATTTTGAAGAAAAGTCGCACTTTTGCAAAGTGAATCATGTTTCCAAAGCATTTTATGTTTGTAAGTATTTTGCAGTGATGATATTGTCACGGGTTTGGAGGATCCTAAGAGTTTGTTTGTAGACAGATTCCAGGGGTTTGATCTCAGTCTCTCTAGATTCCACAAACATGGAGCCTATGGAGATTTCTTTGGTAACATAAAAAAAAAGCAAAGGTATTTTATTATTTGCTTGTAACAAAATCACTTCCTATTAATGAAATGCATTCTGTTGTCAGTATATGGTATTCACAAGCAAAAGAAGCAAATAAAAGCTGAGTTTGTTTGGAACTGTTCAGTGGGGTGGAAAGGGGCGTGACGTTCAAGGAAAATATTTCTGCTGATTCTTGCAAAAATGCATCAAATTGTAGAGAGACTTTGAGTGTCTGTATAAGACTAATGCATTATTATTATTATTATTATTATTATTATTATTATTATTGTTATTATTATTATTATTATTATTATTATTATTATTATTGTTATTATTATTATTATTGTTATTATTATTATTATTATTATTATTATTATTATTATTATTGTTATTATTATTATTATTATTGTTATTATTATTATTGTTATTGTTATTATTATTATTATTGTTATTATTATTATTATTATTATTGTTATTATTATTATTATTATTGTTATTATTATTATTATTATTATTATTATTATTATTATTATTATTATTATTATTGTTATTATTATTATTGTTATTATTATTATTATTATTGTTATTATTATTATTATTATTATTATTATTATTATTATTATTATTGTTATTATTATTATTATTATTGTTATTATTATTATTGTTATTATTATTATTATTATTATTGTTATTATTATTATTATTATTATTGTTATTATTATTGTTATTATTATTATTATTATTGTTATTATTATTATTATTATTATTATTATTATTATTATTATTATTATTATTATTATTATTATTGTTATTATTATTATTATTATTGTTATTATTATTATTATTATTATTATTATTATTATTGTTATTATTATTATTGTTATTATTATTATTATTATTATTATTATTATTATTATTATTATTATTATTATTATTGTTATTATTATTATTATTATTATTATTATTATTATTATTATTATTATTGTTATTATTATTATTATTATTATTATTATTATTATTATTATTATTATTATTGTTATTATTATTATTATTATTATTGTTATTATTATTATTATTATTATTATTATTATTGTTATTATTATTATTATTATTATTATTATTATTATTATTGTTATTATTATTATTATTATTATTATTATTATTATTATTATTATTATTATTGTTATTATTATTATTGTTATTATTATTATTATTATTATTATTATTATTATTGTTATTATTATTATTATTATTATTGTTATTATTATTATTATTATTATTATTATTATTATTATTATTATTATTATTATTATTATTATTATTATTATTACTTACATCTTATAATTTCTTATTTACTTGAACAATTAAACAAGATTTTTGAATAAATTTTATACATCAAAACATCAAGTTCTCACTCCACTCATACACCTGATATTATAAGTGCAAACCCATTTACTTGGTGAAACTAAACATAACTAGCTCAAGAGTTGTGAAGGGAGATTCTTCTGAAAGTTCAGCTCTTTGTCTTGTCTGATCCTTGTCTTCAGAGTCCCTGTTAAACCTGTGTTAAAGTCTGTGTTCTGTTGTTTTGCTGCTCTTCATCAGCTGAAGGGAGTGTGAGACGACAGCTCCAGACACATGGGTTTAGTGAACATTAGTTATTCAGTGGAACAGATCCATTTCCTTAAAGACCAGATGTGTTGACCTGGATTGATGCCTGAAGCTACTTTCTCATTCCCATGACAATGACACGTTTCTGATGCTATTCCTCTCAGCTGGGGTTGTTTAAGCTCAGATATTTAAACTCAGATATTTAAGCGCAGATATTTATAATCGGATATTTAAGATCAGATATTTAAACTCAGATATTTAAACTCAGATATTTAAACTCAGATATTTGAACTCAGATATTTAAACTCAGATATTTAAGATCAGATATTTAAGATCAGATATTTAAACTCAGATATTTAAGATCAGATATTTAAGATCAGATATTTAAGATCAGATATTTAAGCTCAGATATTTAAACTCAGATATTTAAACTCAGATATTTAAGCTCAGATATTTAAACTAAGATATTTAAGCTCAGATATTTAAACTCAGATATTTAAGCTCAGATATTTAAGCTCAGATATTTAAGATCAGATATTTGAACTCAGATATTTAAACTCAGATATTTAAGCTCAGATATTTGAACTCAGATATTTAAACTCAGATATTTAAGCTCAGATATTTAAACTCAGATATTTAAGATCAGATATTTGAACTCAGATATTTGAACTCAGATATTTAAACTCAGATATTTAAGCTCAGATATTTGAACTCAGATATTTAAACTCAGATATTTAAACTCAGATATTTAAGATCAGATATTTAAACTCAGATATTTAAACTCAGACAAGAATATTGACGAGAAGTGTTTTTATTTAGTTTAGTTTAGTTAGTTTATTGGACAGGAGCATCTGCTTTAAAGAAACTTAGGCTGTACGTGTTTGTGTCCATGTCCCCAGACAGCAGCGTGGCTCCTCCCACTGCGGCGCCTCCCTCTCGCCTGAGCCTGGGTGTGGCTGACATCGCTGTGCTGGTGATATACTTTGTGTTTGTCATGGTGGTCGGCATCTGGGTAGGTACGCTCTCTCTCAGTCTCGATGTGGGCACAGAGTCCACTGCCTCCTCTTGGTCCATTACTCATGAAAGTGTAATGTAAGAATGTCGGCCTAAAGTAATGTATGGGAAACATGTGCTTCAAATAGAACCAGCGTCTGGTTTTAACTTTACACTTTATCATGAAATGATGTGGTACAAAATGATCCCTGGGGCAGGGGTGAAGCGTGTGTCCCATGGATACTACAGGAGCATCGTGCCTTCGGCATGATGATGAGGACGGTGCTCTGCATTTGGTTCCCTTTGACTTTCCACTGTAATCCCACAACACTGAAGGCACTGAACCAAAGCTAATGTTAGCAGATACTGTAGCTGTTTAATTTGTGATGTGGAGGCGCACTAGTTGTTGTACTACAATTACTGCCATTTGTCAGTACAATTTCCTTATACTCTCTTATCACATAACTTTATGATCATTTTGTATCATGTTATGATATTATCACAGTTTCATCATGATAATTTAATGTAACATCATCAGGTAAAGGTGCTGACATATTGTGCTGTGTGTGCAGTCATCAGTACGGGCCAATCGCAGCACAGTGGGCGGGTACTTCCTGGCCAGTCGCTCCATGACCTGGTGGCCGGTGAGTGCTCTGTTCACAGCCTGACGCCGCACACAGAGGGAAGAGCAGGTTTTATTGACAGAATAAGCTTTTCATTCAGTTCAGTCTTACACAACTTACATATTTTACTCTGCACATTCAACAGTTTATAGAATGAAATAAGGTAAACATTTCAGCCCATTCACTTCTTTACAATGACAAAGACACTTGGCGCTTCTTTACATTGTGAACCTTTCATATTTTGGGAGACCTGAGGGAGGTGGACCTGAGGCTACTCCTTAGGCCTGGTTTAATTTCTGTTCATTTAGGTTCTATAAAAGATGCACAGCAGCATCTCACACTGTGGAACCTGTGCCTGAGCTGAAAAAAGCTAGAAAAGAGCTGATGAGTCAACTAGGCTGAGTTGAATTCACATGTTTTAGTGAACTGAATATTGGGCTGTAAGCCGGACTCAGCACCTCAGGCCTCTCCCTCTGAACCCAAGGAGTCTGAGCATCACCTGCATGTTCAGCTCCTGATCCAAGGCACAGTGAAAATCTCAGTCGGGCTGTAAGCGTGATTTTGTTGCACACATGATTTATTTTGTTGTACACATGATTTTGTGGCACACATGATTTGATCCATGGCTCATGTCTGAGAGCCAGTCTTTGGTCTGAGATGTGCAGTTGTAAAAACATATGAGTCTGACTCTGTGTTCTTGCAGATCGGGGCATCGCTCATGTCCAGTAACGTGGGCAGTGGGCTGTTCATCGGCCTGGCTGGCACTGGGGCCGCAGGGGGCCTGGCTGTGGGCGGCTTCGAGTGGAATGTGAGTCTCACCCTCTCCAACGCTCCAGACTCCAAACACACTCTGAGCACAACAACAAAGTGTTTGGATCGGGGGCCACAGTGAGAGCAATGCTACCCCAGCCCGAAAGTCAGAGGACAGATTCCAGCTCTGAAATGCTGTCATTGTGTCCTTAGGCAAGACACTTTGCCCGCCTTACCCAGTATGAATGTGGTGTACATGACAGTGGGCAGGCATTACTGTTGTTATTATTGTGAACCAAAAACAATGTCAGGACCTAATCTTAAAGTTGCACCGTGTTGCCAGTGAGCCGCATGTCTGTTGGGTGCAGGCGGCGTGGGTGCTGGTGGCCCTGGGCTGGGTTTTCATCCCAGTGTACATTGCAGCTGGAGTCCTCACCATGCCCGAGTACCTGTGCCGACGCTTCGGGGGTGCACGCATACGCATCTACATGTCCATCCTCTCCCTCATCCTCTACATCTTCACCAAGATCTCGGTCAGACTTCACACTCAGCCTCTAAGCAGATTTAGAGGCACACGGCACTGCATGTTTATGTGGCTAAAGAAATTATTACTCTAGCTGTTCAGCTAATCGTCTGTACTTAAATCTTACAAAGACACGTGCACCTGGAATTGACAGGCGGATTAAGTGGAGAAATACATAGTCACTATCAAAGCACGAGTGATGTATCCAGTCTATGTAAGTGTGTGTGTTTGTGTGCAGACAGACATCTTCTCTGGTGCGCTCTTCATCCAGATATCTCTGGGCTGGGATCTGTACCTGTCCACAGCCGTGCTCCTCCTGGTCACAGCGGCCTACACCATTGCAGGTCTCTGTCCACTCCTCAACACCTCAAACAAGACATGAGCTGTGAAAAACTGTCTGCCTCTAGTCAGGTAGTCCATTAAATGTCCTATATTACAAAGAATACTCTGGAGAGCTTTAAGCTTTTTTACCTTATCACAAACACACCTGCACTTGTGTTTTGTTTCATTCACACATTTGAGTTATCTCTTTTTAGTCTTCATCCAAAGCTCAAAATGCTCTGTTCCACCTTGTGAGGTCATGTAGTGGCAGTTTTCAACTACAGCTCCCTTTCACCTTTAGTTAAGTGGAGATTGCTAAAACCATCCCTGAAATGATCCAAGTGATTCTAGTGAAGGTGTGTGGAGTTTAAAAACACAATAGTGCACTTCCTGTATTATCACATGACATCACAAGGTGTAATGGAGTGTTTTCCATTTAAGAGAAGAGATGTGATGTGGAAATACAGGAAGTGCTCCGCTGTGTTTTGAAATTCCACACACCTTCACTAGAATCATTTAAATTATTTTCGCCCTGGAACTGCTCATCTCTACTGAACTAAAGGCAAAAGTTGTGAACTTGAAAACTGCCGTTTCATGATGTCACAAGATGGTACAGAGCATTTTGATCTTTGAAGACTAATAATAAAGGGTCACTCAAGTGTGTGTAAACAAAACAAAACACATCTCAGGGTATATTTTGCAGAAATAACAACATTCTAACACGAGTCCATTTTGTGTAATACAAGTGCCTTTAAAGTGTGCATGACAGTTTTGATGATTCTCTCAGTTCGACTTAATTTGGGTGGATAATATAAATGTAAATATAACTCAGAGTATTACACTAATCAAGAAGCAATTTGTGAAGAAAAGTATGAAATATGTAGAAAAGGACAGGAACCACTGTAAGTAAGAACAAGACCTTTCCTGTTGTGTTCACCTGGTTCCCCCTGGACACTGCTGTGATGCTGCTGGACGCAGAGACACTTCTGGCTCTTCAGCAGAACCTGCTGACCCACCCTGGCCAGTTTTTACACAGTGGAAATGGTGCAGCAAAACTTGAAGTTCCCTCGGGAACAATAAAGTGTCTAAGTATGTCTATCCATCTGCTTTTGCAGCTTCCTGGTCAAAAACTCCTATCTAAGTAAAGTGCCTTCAGTGACCACTGCAGTGTCAAGTAGTTGAACTGTCCCGGCTGAAGCGTGAATACCTGTATCCACACTATCCAATCACACCCAGACCCCCCTCACTCTCCCCTTTAGTCCTCCAGACCCCTCCTCCCTCTCCCCTTTAGTCCTCCAGACCCCTCCTCCCCCTCACTCTCCCCTTTAGTCCTCCAGACCCCTCCTCCCCTTTAGTCCTCCAGACCCCTCCTCCCCTTTAGTCCTCCAGCCCCCTCCTCCCCTCAGCTCCTGCTCTCTCCTTTCTGCTGTGCGTCGATCTTTTTAATCTAAATGCAATAATGACTTGATGTATACACATTTTGACTGACAGCTCAGATCCTTTTTGGTTTATATTGTTTCTGTTTGGTGCAGGCGGCCTGGCAGCGGTCATATACACTGATGCCCTGCAGACGGTCATCATGGTGGGCGGGGCCTTCGCCCTCATGTTCATAGGTAAGGGACAGACCAGCCAAAACTGGAACTATCTAAGTCCAGAAAAAATACACTGACAGTGAAATGTGGACTCAGCTGACAGTAGAATCCACATTTGTACTGCGCTCTTATGTCCACACAGTTCCTCTTAAGTTCCCCTTATTTGAGTAGTAGTTTTCACAAATACTTCTTTACTCTGTCTATTTTTTGGACCACTACTATCTGAGTAACATTATTTTGTAAGTAAGTTACTTTGAACTGCTGTGAGAACCGTCTGCACAGCACCTTTAGGGGACAGGAGAGCACCTCTGGGGCCTGGGGTCCCCACATGTCACACGTCTGTATCACTGTAAATGATGAATTCAGAGGGTGCACTGCTCTATTGGCTCTATTCTTATTATTATGTTTGTTTCATTATTGCTGCTGCCAAACATAGAATTTCCTTCAGGATGAATAAAATATTTATCTATCTACTCTTGATTTAGTGGTAGTGGAGCCACATTGACTCTTGTGAGCTTTTGTTTAATTGAGTTTAGTTTAGTTTGAAAGAACAATGTACAGAGACATTACGGTGATAAAAAACAGAGGCTCCACACCAGATTAGAGCTGAGATTGTTTCCATGTGCAGTCCCTGATTTACAGGATAAATGACACATGATGCCATCACACAATAAGAGCTATTCACACTGTCCACTCTCTGACCCACACACACTCACACATCACACATGTACAGTACAACCACACACCTCAACAAAGCATCAGGGATTTGCAAAATCATAGCTTATAAAATCCATACTGTATTAACTTTCCACATTTCACCATTACATCAGTCCATAGCCATGTTCTAATGTCTCCTCCTCAAAAACACACCTGGAGTTATATTTTGTTTCGTTCACACATGTTTGAGCAAGTTTTTATTATTAGTCTGTCTCCAGTTCTAGATATGAAATCATCCAAATGATTCTAGTGAAGGTACATGGAGTTTAAAACCCAGTGGAGCAGGTAATATCGGCCCTTTAGATAAACAAAGACAAAAGCACGTGTTTTGGCGACTCCACCTAACTCTGCTATGAATGATTTGGCACTTGGGACATTTGGTTCAGAAGCACCACCTGACCTCGTGTGTGGGCCCACAGCGTTCTCACAGGTCGGCTGGTACGAGGGGCTGGAGCGGCTGTATCCTAATGCAGTGCCCTCGGCCACTGTGCCAAACTCCACGTGTCACCTGCCGCGCCACGACGCCTTCCACCTGCTGAGAGACCCCCTGACCGGAGACCTGCCCTGGCCCGGCCTCATCTTCGGCCTCACCGTGCTCGCCACCTGGGTGTGGTGCACGGACCAGGTAACCAACGGACCGCTGCGTGTGACATATGAGACCAGCAGGTTAGAAGAGCTCAGCAGTGCCGACAAGACACAGTCACAACATATTTCTCTGAAGCTCTGAAACTTAACATCTCCAGAAATGAAATATTCTGTGTGTGACACTGTGGAAACTGAATAATACTGTCAAATGTTCAGGCCTCCATCAGAGTTCTCTCTCATTTTTTCCAGCACTGAGCAAATTGAGACGTGTCTTCAAGAACTAATAATCACGTCAGCAACATGTATTTATTTATATTTATTCACTTGAGTTCAGCATTTGTGTTTAACAACAGGTTTAGAAATGGGATTGTGTTCACTACATTGAAATCTGAGCTGTCTGGGCTAAAAAAGAACAGAGGTGAAATTCAGCTGAACAGAAACATAAATGTGATATCAGTGATAAAGTCTCTGTGCTCTACATGACACACACGTCTAAAACATTGTGACAACGTGGATTAAATATACTCACATGTTGCAGCTTTAATCCTCCATTACAGTTCTGTCAGTGTCTTTACATTAAGGCCAAATGAAACAGAATCTTATACACAGGGTTAAACACTGTCTGGGCTGTGGAACAGTTCTTTGTGAATCCTCTGCACAGATCAAACCGGACGTTTCCAAACACTATTGTACAAGTTCTACACTGCAGCAGATTCTTAAATAAAATCTTCTGCAAACAAACTCAACTTTACAACATATAAACCATAACTATTATAGAGCCACATCAGCCCGTTTGATCAAATAATGCAGCTTTGGTGCGATTCTCCTCGTGTTTGTGGTGTTTGCGCATTCTGTAGCACGTTTAAAAATTGTTTAAGACCAAAAAATCTTGCAGTGTGTGACGGCCTTTAACTGATCCAAACAACATGTTCCCCACAAACTAAAATAGAATATTCTTTACTCCTCATATGAATTATATCTTTTCTGTCGTTTTCCTTTTATTTTCTTGATTTGCTCATTTTGAAAGAACTGTACTGTTGATATCTATTTGTTATATATTTCTAAAAGCAATTTCTATGTATTGGTCTCTCTCTGTCATATATTCTGCTATTTGCTGTATTTAAAAAAAAAAAGAGTTTAAAGTTCAAGCTCAGTCACACCCACTTTCAACCCTACGTCAGCTCCACAAGTACTTTTCCCATTCATTTTTCACAGAGAAAATTCTAATATTAAGAGTTCTTCTCCCGGAGTTTTGGTGTTTAGTCCCACTTTAAGCCATCTTCCATTTTCAGGCCGACTTCTTCTGAAAACGCTCGTAACGCTCCGATGGTGCTGACGGTATAAATGTGTGCAGGTGATAGTGCAGAGGTCCCTGTCGGCCAAGTCCCTGTCCCATGCCAAAGGGGGCAGCGTGCTGGGGGCCTACCTCAAACTGCTGCCCATGTTCTTCGTGGTGATGCCCGGGATGATCAGCCGTGCCCTGTACCCAGGTCTGAGCTCACGTTATGCTGTGACCTGCCTTGTGCTGTCAGACTAATCATTTTATTTAGACGATCAGGATTCAAATGGACCACAGCAGAAGGGACGAGTGAGTGAGTTAGCTGAGGATTTGCTATTTTTTGGTATTTAGATGTAAAAAGACAGAAGAAACTAATGATGCCCAAGTTTAATGTGTCTTTATAATTAAATTACTTCTAGTCTTTTTTTTTTTGCATAAATCTTTTGTCCATCAATAATGTCTTTAGAGGATTCCAGATCTAGACCTGTGCGTGATTCTGATGAGGTGTTGACATGTCCCTCTCTCTGATTGGCTGCTGTGTTCTTCCTCTTGCTCTGATTGGCTGCTGTGTTCTTCCTCTCGCTCTGATTGGCTGCTGTGTTCTTCCTCTTGCTCTGATTGGCTGCTGTGTTCTTCCTCTTGCTCTGATTGGCTGCTGTGTTCTTCCTCTCGCTCTGATTGGCTGCTGTGTTCTTCCTCTCGCTCTGATTGGCTGCTGTGTTCTTCCTCTTGCTCTGATTGGCTGCTGTGTTCTTCCTCTTGCTCTGATTGGCTGCTGTGTTCTTCCTCTCGCTCTGATTGGCTGCTGTGTTCTTCCTCTTGCTCTGATTGGCTGCTGTGTTCTTCCTCTTGCTCTGATTGGCTGCTGTGTTCTTCCTCTTGCTCTGATTGGCTGCGTGTTGTTCCAGATGAGGTGGCGTGTGTTGTCCCAGAGGTGTGTCAGGAGGTGTGTGGGGCGTCAGTGGGCTGTTCCAACATTGCTTACCCCAAACTGGTCGTGGAGCTCATGCCTTCAGGTCTGTATCTGGATCTATTCCATTGGCTGGTTTACTCTCTGATTGGCTGCTGTGATGTCCCTCGCTTTCTGATTGACTGTTGTGCTCTCTCTCCCTCTTTGATTGGCTGCTTTGTACCTCTCTCTCTCTCTCTCTCTCTCTCTCTGATTGGCTGCTTTTTTCTCCCTCTCTCTGATTGGCTGCTCTTTTCTCCCACTCTTTCTCTGATTGGCTGCTTTGTACCTCTCTCTCTCTCTCTCTCTCTCTCTCTGATTGGCTGCTTTTTTCTCCCTCTCTCTGATTGGCTGCTCTTTTCTCCCACTCTTTCTCTGATTGGCTGCTTTGTACCTCTCTCTCTCTCTCTCTTTCTGATTGGCTGCTCTGTTCTCCCTCCCTCTCTCTGATTGGCTGCTCTGTTCTCCCTCTCTCTCTGATAGTTTGCTTTTTTCTCCCTCTCTCTGATTGGCTGCTCTGTTCTCCCTCCCTCTCTCTGATTGGCTGCTCTGTTCTCCCTCTCTCTCTGATTGGCTGCTTTTTTCTCCCTCTCTCTGATTGGCTGCTCTGTTCTCCCTCTCTCTCTCTGATTGGCTGCTTTGTACCTCTCTCTCTCTCTCTCTCTCTCTCTCTGATTGGCTGCTTTTTTCTCCCTCTCTCTGATTGGCTGCTCTTTTCTCCCACTCTTTCTCTGATTGGCTGCTTTGTACCTCTCTCTCTCTCTCTCTTTCTGATTGGCTGCTCTGTTCTCCCTCCCTCTCTCTGATTGGCTGCTCTGTTCTCCCTCTCTCTCTGATAGTTTGCTTTTTTCTCCCTCTCTCTGATTGGCTGCTCTGTTCTCCCTCCCTCTCTCTGATTGGCTGCTCTGTTCTCCCTCTCTCTCTGATTGGCTGCTTTTTTCTCCCTCTCTCTGATTGGCTGCTCTGTTCTCCCTCTCTCTCTCTGATTGGCTGCTCTGTTCTCCCACTCTTTCTCTGATAGTTTACTCTTTTCTCCCTCTCTCTGATTGGCTGCTCTGTTCTCCCTCTCTCTCTGATTGGCTGCTTTTTTCTCCCTCTCTCTGATTGGCTGCTCTGTTCTCCCTCTCTCTCTGATTGGCTGCTCTGTTCTCCCTCCCTCTCTCTGATTGGCTGCTCTGTTCTCCCTCTCTCTCTGATAGTTTGCTTTTTTCTCCCTCTCTCTGATTGGCTGCTCTGTTCTCCCTCCCTCTCTCTGATTGGCTGCTCTGTTCTCCCTCTCTCTCTGATTGGCTGCTTTTTTCTCCCTCTCTCTGATTGGCTGCTCTGTTCTCCCTCTCTCTCTCTGATTGGCTGCTCTTTTCTCCCACTCTTTCTCTGATTGGCTGCTCTGTTCTCCCACTCTTTCTCTGATAGTTTACTCTTTTCTCCCTCTCTCTGATTGGCTGCTCTGTTCTCCCTCTCTCTCTGATTGGCTGCTTTTTTCTCCCTCTCTCTGATTGGCTGCTCTGTTCTCCCTCTCTCTCTGATTGGCTGCTCTGTTCTCCCTCTCTCTGATTGGCTGCTCTGTTCTCCCTCTCTCTCTCTGATTGGCTGCTCTGTTCTCCCTCTCTCTCTGATTGGCTGCTCTGTTCTCCCTCTCTCTCTGATTGGCTGCTCTGTTCTCCCTCTCTCTCTGATTGGCTGCTTTTTTCTCCCTCTCTCTGATTGGCTGCTCTTTTCTCCCACTCTCTCTCTGATTGGCTGCTCTTTTCTCCCACTCTCTCTCTGATTGGCTGCTCCACTCTCCCCTGGTCTGTGATTGGCTGTTGTGCTGTCCGTCTCGCTGATGGGCTGTGCTCTCTGGTGTCGCAGGTCTGCGCGGCCTCATGTTGGCGGTGATGCTTGCGGCCCTCATGTCGTCCCTCACCTCCATCTTTAACAGCAGCTCCACCCTGTTCACCCTGGACCTGTACCAGAGGCTCCGCCCTGCCGCCAGCGAGAGGGAGCTCATGGTGGTGGGCAGGTGCACACTTCCTCTACTATTTACATTTGCCATTTCACAGGGACCTCACAGCCATGATGACCAGACGTCCCTGTTTCCCTGGGACAGTCCCTGCAGATTTATCCAAAACCACTGATTTGTCCCAGTTTTATACAACAAATGTCCCAGTGTCCCTATTTTTGACCAGTTTGATTTCTGCCAACAGTAAACAGAGTCAAACTTCATTTGTAGAGGTGTATCATCACATTATGAACCTCATGGTACGATATTTATTGTGATATCGTGGGAAAGCTCACCATATGGTGGAGGCTCACGATATTACGATATTCTACAGAATAAGTGACTCTAAAACGCTTTGCCCAGTCATTTGGTACATTTATTGTCATTAGGGATGGAACGAAATCCAAATCTCTCATAAACATCTCACTGGACCAGATTTATTACAATATTTTGTGGAGGCACAAAACTGTGAATCTGCTCCTTTTTCCTCTAAAAATGCTTCACAGACTTAATCCAAAGAATGAAGATGTAAAAGTGCTTAGAACAGTTATTTCTTCATGTCGTCTGCACTGAAACAGAGCAAAGGATCATGGTCTATGTAGTTCCCTCTGTTTTTTTTTTAGCTATTTCTGCATCAGAACTGTTCATTTAAGCAAAGAGACTTGAGATTCGATATATTGTGATGGTCCACGATATTATTGTGAGAACTCTGACGACATGATATCACCAGATTTCAGTTATTGTTACGTCCCTATTCATTTGTTCAGGTAAAATACAGAAAAGCTGCTTTAAAATGATCAAAGCACAAAGAAAATGTGACTTTACCGACACATGTTGGTCACGAATGGGCCGAGTACAGAACTTTTCTCCTTAACTATGCACTTGTTTCACAGTTTCATTACTACCGCCCACCACAGACCGAGGGTGTCCCAGTTTTTGATATTGAAAATCTGGTCACCCTACTCACAGCACCCATTTCCTCATCAGCACAGGGAACATGCCTGGACTCTTTTTCTCTTAAAGTGCATCAGCCTCAGGTTTTCATCTTTTTTCTAACTATGCCTTGGTTTGGTGGGACAGTACCTGTGCTAAATATTTCTCAAAGTTTTACATTAGTTAAAGGGCCCATATTATTTTCTGATCTATGTTATAACGTTTCCTCACCAAAAACCTGTGTTTTGTTTCATTAACACGTTTAACACTTAAACCCTGCAGATTTAAGCCGAGTTCTGTCAAACTAAACACTCTCTGTTCTACCTTCTTATATCCTGATAATACAGGAAGTGCTCTATTGTATTTTGAAATTCCACACACCTTCTCTAGAATAATTTAGAGGATTTCAGCCAATCTCTTCTGAAGTAAAGGTAAAAGGAGCTGTTCACTTGAGAACGACCACTGCATGACATCACAAGTTGGAAAAGAGCATTTTAAGGTTTGGAGTTTAAGGCAGAATTACTCAAACTGTGTGACTGAAACAAAACACAAGTGTTCTGTATGTTTTGAATGAGGTCACAACATTTTAACTTAAAGCTTAAAGCTCACAAGAGTCAGAGGAGGAAAGTACAAAAAAAGAGGAATATCTGGTTCTAACTATGTAATACACACCAAACATTCTGTCCAGAATGCAGAAGAAAGGCATTTTTCTGACTGTTCAAACTTTCATTTAACAATGTAAAAGTATCATTTATTTTTATTAGTCAAATAATCACTATTGTGTGAATTAGATGAGCCTGGGCCCTCCATTACAATATGGTCGCTAGGTAACAGAATTGGAAACACCACAAAGTAAAATGATTAACTAACAACATTTTTTGAAAGCGAAACGAGGCACAATTATTAGTCAAGTCTTTAATATAATAAAAAGTGTCGTCTAACCCGTCATAAGCACTTTAACGAACCCGTGTGTGACCCGTGTGTGACCCGTGTGTGACCCGTGTGTGACCTGTGTGTGACCTGTGTGTGACCTGTGTGTGACCCGTGTGTGACCCGTGTGTGACCCGTGTGTGACCTGTGTGTGACCCGTGTGTGACCCGTGTGTGACCCGCGTGTGACCTGTGTGTGACCCGTGTGTGACCCGTGTGTGACCCGTGTGACCCGTGTGTGACCCGTGTGTGACCCGTGTGTGACCCGTGTGTGACCCGTGTGTGACCCGTGTGTGACCCGTGTGTGACCCGTGTGTGACCCGTGTGTGACCCGCGTGTGACCTGTGTGTGACCTGTGTGTGACCCGTGTGTGACCCGTGTGTGACCTGTGTGTGACCTGTGTGTGACCCGTGTGTGACCCGTGTGTGACCCGTGTGTGACCCGTGTGTGACCTGTGTGTGACCCGTGTGTGACCCGTGTGTGACCCGTGTGTGACCCGTGTGCGACCCGTGTGCGACCCGTGTGTGACCTGTGTGTGACCTGTGTGACCTGTGTGTGACCTGTGTGTGACCCGTGTGTGACCCGTGTGTGACCCGTGTGTGACCTGTGTGTGACCTGTGTGTGACCTGTGTGTGACCTGTGTGTGACCCGTGTGTGACCCGTGTGTGACCCGTGTGTGACCCGTGTGTGACCCGTGTGTGACCTGTGTGTGACCTGTGTGTGACCTGTGTGTGACCTGTGTGTGACCTGTGTGTGACCTGTGTGACCAGTGTGTGACCCGTGTGTGACCTGTGTGTGACCTGTGTGTGACCCGTGTGTGACCCGTGTGTGACCCGTGTGTGACCTGTGTGTGACCTGTGTGTGACCCGTGTGTGACCTGTGTGTGACCTGTGTGTGACCCGTGTGTGACCCGTGTGTGACCTGTGTGTGACCTGTGTGTGACCCGTGTGTGACCCGTGTGTGACCCGTGTGTGACCTGTGTGTGACCTCTGTGTGTGACCCGTGTGTGACCCGTGTGTGACCCGTGTGTGACCCGTGTGTGACCTGTCTGTGACCTGTGTGTGACCCGTGTGTGACCCGTGTGTGACCCGTGTGTGACCTGTGTGTGACCTGTGTGTGACCTCTGTGTGTGACCCGTGTGTGACCCGTGTGTGACCTGTGTGTGACCCGTGTGTGACCCGTGTGTGACCTGTCTGTGACCCGTGTGTGACCCGTGTGTGACCCGTGTGTGACCTGTGTGTGACCCGTGTGTGACCCGTGTGTGACCTGTCTGTGACCCGTGTGTGACCCGTGTGTGACCTGTGTGTGACCTGTGTGTGACCCGTGTGTGACCTGTGTGTGACCTGTGTGTGACCCGTGTGTGACCCGTGTGTGACCTGTGTGTGACCTGTGTGTGACCTGTGTGTGACCCGTGTGTGACCCGTGTGTGACCTGTGTGTGACCTGTGTGTGACCTGTGTGTGACCCGTGTGTGACCTGTGTGTGACCCGTGTGTGACCTGTGTGTGACCTGTCTGTGACCCGTGTGTGACCAGTGTGTGTGACCTGTGTGTGACCTGTGTGTGACCTGTGTGTGACCCGTGTGTGACCTGTGTGTGACCCGTGTGTGACCTGTGTGTGACCCGTGTGTGACCCGTGTGTGACCCGTGTGTGACCAGTGTGTGTGACCTGTGTGTGACCTGTGTGTGACCCGTGTGTGACCTGTGTGTGACCCGTGTGTGACCCGTGTGTGACCCGTGTGTGACCCGTGTGTGACCTGTCTGTGACCTGTGTGTGACCCGTGTGTGACCCGTGTGTGACCCGTGTGTGACCCGTGTGTGACCTGTCTGTGACCCGTGTGTGACCCGTGTGTGACCTGTGTGTGACCTGTGTGTGACCCGTGTGTGACCCGTGTGTGACCTGTGTGTGACCCGTGTGTGACCCGTGTGTGACCAGTGTGTGTGACCTGTGTGTGACCTGTGTGTGACCCGTGTGTGACCCGTGTGTGACCCGTGTGTGACCAGTGTGTGTGACCTGTGTGTGACCTGTGTGTGACCTGTGTGTGACCCGTGTGTGACCTGTGTGTGACCCGTGTGTGACCCGTGTGTGACCCGTGTGTGACCTGTGTGTGACCTGTGTGTGACCTGTCTGTGACCTGTCTGTGACCTGTGTGTGACCTGTCTGTGACCTGTCTGTGACCTGTCTGTGACCTGTCTGTGACCTCTGTGCTTCAGGCTCTTCATCCTTTTCCTCGTCTGCATCAGTCTGCTGTGGATTCCGGTCATTCAAACAGCCAACAGTGGACAACTCTTTGATTACATCCAATCAGTGACCAGTTTTTTAGCCCCGCCTATCACAGCCGTTTTCCTTCTGGCCATTTTCTGGCCACGAACCAATGAGCAGGTAGGAACCACACATGTCCTCACAGTGTGGTGACTGCGCTCTTGTTTGCAGGGGCTTCTGGGGGACTGTCCTGTGTGGGGGCTAATGGGTCCCCAGGATGCACGCAAACCCCATAAGTGTCACAATACAAATTTTAAACTCAGTTTCGATACTGAGACTCTAAACTCAATACAGACTTTACCTCTTTCTTTACACAATATACTGTACTGTGTGTGTGTGTAGGGGGCATTCTGGGGGCTGATGGGCGGGCTTGTCGTCGGTGGGATCCGGATGGCCCTGGAGTTCTCATACTCTGTTCCATCGTGTGGGCAGCCTGACCTAAGGCCTTCTGTCCTGGCAAAGGTGCATTACCTGTACTTCAGCCTGGTCCTGTTCGCTCTGAGCGCGCTCCTCATCTGCGCCGTCAGCCTGGCCACAGAGCCCATCCCTCATCAGAGTGTAAGAGACCTCAGAGTACACAAAGCTCTCACTCCTGTCTGCTCTGCGTCTGTGCTGGTTCTTGTGTTGGTTCAGCATCAGTTAGTGTAAAATGCAAATTAGAAAGAAAAAAGATTCTGCTCTTTTAAAAAATGGGATGTGAAATCAGCTGTGTGCGTCTCTAGAAGAGAGCGTAAGCAAACACTCCTCTCTGCTGATGATGTCACTGTCACACATATCTAATGCATGTGTGGTGTTGTGCTGCAGCTGCACCGGTTGACCTGGTGGTCCAGACACAGTCAGGAGCCCCGTGTGGAGCTTCCAGGTGTGACCTCTGAGTCAGGGAGACCCCGGACCTCCAGCTCAGAGCCCGAGGCCCCCAGGGGCTGGTGCTGCAGGACCCTCCTGTGGGTGTGTGGTCTGACTGGGCAGAGTGGCCCTTCTGTGGACCCTGACTGCAGCCCCATGGTGTCCCTGCAGGAGGAGCCATTGTGGAGAAATGTGTGTAACATCAATGCTCTGCTGCTGCTCACAGTCAACATCTTCCTGTGGGGGTACTTCGCCTGAGCAGCTCTCAGACTGTAGAAGCGCTGGACTCCACTGTAACAGTAATATGTATGGAGCAAATGCACACTGTTCTCCCCCAATCTGAAGGGCTTTTTATACTCAATAAGATGGTGTACTGACCTATCTGTCTGTGAAAAGAACAATGTCATCTAGCACTGTTTGCTACTGTTGTGTCCGAGGGCAAGACACTTCAACCACTTTGAATGTTGTGTGTAAGTGATTGGTGGTGGCCTCACCGCAGGGCAGCTGTGACTACAGAAGTATTACCACTAATACGTGTGAGAAACTTATGGAGGCAGTACAGCACACTACAATTAAGATGAAAAATGAAAATAGGTTGAAATAGGTGAAAATAGGAGCCACAATAATGTACAGAGTTTTAATAAAATTTTAATCAAAAAACTGTATTATAATCTCACTAATAAAAGTGACATAACCTGATGCTAGTCTGTTTCCCTCAGACCCATTGAGTCTGCTGTTTGCTCTACAATAGCGCCCTCTAGTGATTGTACAGGCCAGAGGTTGAATGTAAGGAGTGTATGTATTGAGTGAAGCTTCCTGCCATGGGCTGTATGCAGGAATCAAGAGCAATGTTGTGATGTAATTATATCCCCACACAAGAGGCTACAATAACGAGTCCCATAATAAGTAATGGCCAATGCTTGTTTTAACTTTGATTAAAAAATAAAATAAAAAGTTGTTTTCAGTTTATTTTTGATAGGCCTGTAAGTGACATTTAAAACACAGACTGAACTAGGTCTTATCACCACTGCAGAGCCAGGGGAAGTGCCCAGCTATGTGCCCGGCGGAGACTGTTCCATTCCCCACAGTGACTGGCTTATTGCTGGTGTCCATGTGTCTCCTTTGGCCCCTGTGGCCCCGGGAACTGAGCCCGCCCGGGTGTTGGGGCCCGGGTGTTGGGGCCCGGGTGTTGGGGCCCGGTCAGGCCGTGATCAGCGCCGTAATCAAGGGCGCGCGCCTCTGTCGTGCGCGCGCTGCGGCCCGTTGCCATGGTGACGCGTCTCCACTGCCGTACAAGTCCCGCCTCCAGCCCCATGTTGCGCGCTGTGATTGGCCCACAAAGCGACGTGACAGGCCACTCAAACGCGGCTAGGCTAGCTCTGAGTTCGGGGTATATTTAGCTCATTGCATTATCGGATCAGCTTCTACCGAGCACTAACGCAAAAACGAGGAAAGTACGCGTATTTTATGCTTTTCTCGTCGTTATTTAGGTAGTAATTGTTGAGACTTGTTTCCCGAGAGTTTTGAAGATGTCTTCAGACGAAGACAGGGCCAAGGAGATACTTAAAGGCTTCAAACTGTATCCTTTACTCTGTCCCCGTGTGTGCCCGTGTGTGCCCGTGTCCTGCCCCTGCTGATGGAGCAACCCGGGCACGACTGTCGGGGCTTCTGAGGTTAGCTATCGGGCTAGCATTACTGCTAGCGCTACAAATGTCCTTTAGTATGAGTTTTGCATGAGCTCTTAGCTAATGTAGTCCTCTGTAGTCCAGCCAGTTTAGCGGCTAATAGTGTGTTTAGTGTGTGTTGTGTTATGCGCGCACACATCTCTCTGGTGCTGTGGGAGCGTGCATGCGTGTGTGCGTGTATCAGGGATGCTCCAGCCTCAGCAGGGCCTGTCCACAGCAGACCTGTACCCAGTGCATGTGACATTAGGACGGGACAGGAGCGGAGAAGTCGCTCCATGATTGAATGTTTCTGGGGCCGTGGCTCTGACAGGTGCACGGCTCTGACAGGTGCACGGCTCTGACAGGTGCACGGCTCTGACAGGTGCACGGCTCTGACAGGCTCCGAGAGGGGACATTAGGGTGTGTTAGAGTGTCTGCTGCCTCACCTGGGGCTCATTACGGCGCACACTGGCTCCTGTATCCACCCTGGAGGTTTGGCTACAACACAAGTGTTCCACTGTTCCACTGTACACAGTCTTGACGCTGCAGACGGACGCAGGATTAGGCCGGTGTCGGCTCCCTCCCTGTGAGCGTCTACTCGTGGGGGATGGTCCCCTGTGCTCTGGGGCCGTACCTGCTGTTCCTGACGGCATCCTGCTCTCTGCCTCTCATGTCTGGACAAACTGGAGTGGAGCCACGTGTGGGTGACATGAAGTAGGTCTGACAGTGACAGCTCTGCCCCTGCCCCCTGACTCTGCCCCTGCCCCCTGCCTCTGCCCCCTGACACCTGGCCAAACCATTGGGCAGAATCTGGTAACCTTATGTGTCTAATTTACACTGAAAAGATTACAAAAAACAATTTGGCATTGTTTAGTAGTGGTCCAAGAAATGACTCAAGAGTAACTTAATGTTGGGATGTAACTGATTAATAATTTGAAGTGAATGTATTTTATGTGACGGACAATTAAATGATGCATAAAATCTGGTGCTTTCAAAAGACAGACACAAAAATGAGACAAACTAAATCATATCTGAAGGAGCGTTGCAAGAGACACAAATGTTCCGATCGTTTCATATTGTCACATGAAGCTTTTGTCACTTTAGACTTACAGTGGAAAGAGGAACCACAACTTTATCTCAGGTAAGAGTACTGTTACTTCAGTACAGATATTTCTTAAATAGAAGTAGTATTCTGCTAGAAAAGTAGTACTGTTTCTTAAGAAAGTTACTCTGTGATGGTGAGAGGTAGTCTGTGATGGTGAGAGGTAGTCTGTGATGGTGAGGAGCACTCTGTAATGGTGAGAGGTACTCTGTGATGTGAGGAGCACTCTGTAATGGTGAGGAGCACTCTGTAATGGTGAGAGGTAGTCTGTGATGGTGAGGAGCACTCTGTAATGGTGAGACACACTTTGTAATAGTGAGGGGCACTCTGTGAGGACCACTCTAAATGGTGAGGAGCACTCTGTAATGGTGAGAGGTAGTCTGCGATGGTGAGAGGTAGTCTGTGATGGTGAGGAGCACTCTGTAATGGTGAGGAGCACTCTGTAATGGTGAGAGGTACTCTGTGATGTGAGGAGCACTCTGTAATGGTGAGGAGCACTCTGTAATGGTGAGAAGTACTCTGTGATGGTGAGAGGTAGTCTGTGATGGTGAGAGGTAGTCTGTGATGGTGAGAGGTAGTCTGTGATGGTGAGGAGCACTCTGTAATGGTGAGAGGTAGTCTGTGATGGTGAGGAGCACTCTGTAATGGTGAGAGGTAGTCTGTGATGGTGAGGAGCACTCTGTAATGGTGAGAGGTAGTCTGATGGTGAGGAGCACTCTGTAATGGTGAGAGGTAGTCTGTGATGGTGAGGAGCACTCTGTAATGGTGAGAGGTAGTCTGTGATGGTGAGGAGCACTCTGTAATGGTGAGAGGTAGTCTGTGATGGTGAGGAGCACTCTGTAATGGTGAGAGGTAGTCTGTGATGGTGAGAAGTACTCTGTAATGGTGAGAGGTAGTCTGTGATGGTGAGGAGCACTCTGTAATGGTGAGAGGTAGTCTGTGATGGTGAGGAGCACTCTGTAATGGTGAGAGGTAGTCTGTGATGGTGAGGAGCACTCTGTAATGGTGAGACACACTTTGTAATAGTGAGGGGCACTCTGTGAGGACCACTCTAAATGGTGAGAGGCACTCTGTAGAGGTGAAGAATACTCTGTTGAGCTGAGGAGCACTGTCAGGCCGTACTGCTGTGAGGTTGTGGTGGTTTTCTCTCTGTGCTTTGAGACTTAACTGTGGTGCTTCAGAAACTGGATGAACCTGCGAGATGCAGAGACGGGCAAAGTGCTGTGGCAAGGGACCGAGGACCTGTCTGTGCCCGGGGTGGAGCATGAAGGTAATAATACTACAATTTAAAGACAGTCAAACGGGGCCCACATTTCTGTTTGTATTAGGACTCAACCGTGTGGACAAGGACTAGTGCCAATATTACAATGTTCAAAAAATAAGCAGGATTCTACTTAAAAGCATTCAGATTTGATAGAAGAAATAAAAAAAACTCGTGTATCGTGCACAGGTTTGTCAAAAGTATCGAATATGAGATACTAATTGAAAACTAGTATCAAAACTAGATATTCGTTTGAGCAGGTTTCTGTACTAAAGTCCCATTTACAGGACAGAAATGAACCTTTCCTGAATAGTTTTAGCACGATCTTAAGCTGTACCAGAACACGTATAAGAGCACATAGAAAAGTACACACCCATGGAGCACTGTGGAACCACTGCACCACTGAGGGATACACACATAAGAGCACATAGAACAGTACACACCCATGGAGCACTGTGGAACCTGCCTGCACCACTGAGGGATACACACATAAGAGCACATAGAACAGTACACACCCATGGAGCACTGAGGAACCTGCCTGCACCACTGAGGGATACACATATAAGAGCACATAGAACAGTACACACCCATGGAGCACTGAGGAACCTGCCTGCACCACTGAGGGATACACATATAAGAGCACATAGAAAAGTTCACACCCATGGAGCACTGTGGAACCACTGCACCACTGAGGGATACACATATAAGAGCACATAGAACAGTACACACCCATGGAGCACTGTGGAACCTGCCTGCACCACTGAGGGATACACATATAAGAGCACATGGGAACAGAAAACAAAGTATGACCGTTCATCGTTGAAAATCACGTTCTATTGTCTAAAGAAAGACTGTATTTTATTATCAATGTGGTGTCAATTTGGAATTTTTGTCACGTGGAAAACCTGGGAAATAGTGTGCCAGAAAACAAGACACTTTTCCATATTTCATGGAGAAACAGATTGTCCTGGAAAATCTGACGGAGGCCAAAATGTAATGCGTTTGTGGATGTTTTTATCACATGTAGTTTCTAGAGTCATCTCAGCCAAAGCCTGACTTTTCATTTCTGATGTCTGTATTGATACTTTGACTTTGACCAGTGTAGGGACAGAAAGTCACTTGTTTCCGCCAACTGTTCTCTGGAACTGTTCTATATCCTTCAAATGACTAAACAGCTTCATATGGATTCAAACAATCCCCCTGTAAATGGTTTTATCACACCAAATTAAAGGCCCAGTCAGCGTATCTGTCTAACCAATATCATGGAACCGATACCCGATTCAGCAGATTTTTCAGTATCAGTATCGGTGCATCCTAATTTTAATTTATGCACATTTTATATAAAACCAGATTACCTGCATATGTCACCCTGCAGAATCTTTATTTAGAATGTGACATTAAACCGTAGCACTTTTAATCCATTCAGAATGTCCTGTGAATGGGACTTTTTATAGAATACCTGTTGAAATAAGTACCTAGTTTTGATACTAGTTTTAGTATTGATTAGTATCTGATTTTTGATACTAATAAAAACTCACTGTATCACAACAAAAATACATTTGAACAGTAATCATTGTAGCTGCCCCCATCTTTATTACATTTTATTGGCCTAGAATGTTGTGATGTCATCTGTAACACAGCAGAACTGTGTGTTTTCAGCTCGAGTGCCCAAGAAGATCCTCAAGTGCAAAGCCGTGTCCCGAGAACTCAACTTCTCCTCCTCAGAGAAGCTAGAGAAGTTCAGGCTGGAGCAGAAGGTCTTCTTCAAAGGCCAATGTCTAGAAGGTCAGTGCTCCACTCCTGTCCACACGAGGTGTCCACACGAGGTGTCCACACGAGGTGTCCACATAGGGGAGGGTTTAACTAGAGATGCTTCTTTCTCCATTGGTCCATTGGCCCCTGGTGGAGGTGTCCCTCTGCACAGGTTGGGCTGCTGTGGCTGGTCATTCAAGTTAGGAAACCTGTTCTAGTTGGGGGTTAGGGTTTAGGTTAAGGTTAGAGCTCAGGTTTAGGTTAGGGAAATGTTTTGGGGTTAAGATGTTGCAGAAGCAGCTTTAAAATGTGTCACTTAAAAGCATCATCTCAACTTACACCACATGTGTCAAAGATCCGGCCCTCCAAGACCTTTAATCTGGCCCTCGGCTGATTTTTCTATTAAAATACTTAAAATTTTCAGATTTTTCTGTTAATTTTCTGCACCGTTTAGCATAGCAGCGTCTCCGGCGTTTCTGTACGTTGCGACTCCCACCAGAGCAGCACAAATGAAGACTTTCCTCTTTCCAAACGCTCTTAAAGGACGATCGTTTTGACTGTCGACCGTGACCCTCATCAGCAAAATGTCAAAAAATGAGAAAAGCAGATGCTGAGTTCAGGATTTCCCAAGAAAAATAGTCTAATTCTTATTTGTTGACAGAGGTGAATGGGAAATCTGTGCTCAGTGTGTTTGGAACAAGTGGCGTTGCTCGAGGAATATAATCTTAAACACCACTACGAGACACAGAGAAAAATACAATAACTTGAAGAGAGAACTGAGTTTTCTGATCCGGCCCTTTTGGGATCAAAGTAGGCTGCATACGGCCCCCGGACCACAATGAGTTTGACACCCCTGACTTACACCATAAAATAAAACGGTCAAAAATAGACTCTAACGTATCAGGCCTGTTCATAGCAACAGAAGCTGACATGTTACTGTAGCAACCAGAGCTACGTGATCACTTCATCCCTCCACAGCAGACTATTGAGCACTAACCAGTGTAAATTCAGTAACCTGTGTTTGAGCAGTTGTTTGTGTGGTACAGGCCTGTGTCCAGTGATAAGCCGCTCGCCCTCCTCTTTAACCTCACCCTTCACCCCTTTGTCTCACAGAATGGTTCTTCGAGTTCGGCTTTGTCATTCCCAACTCTACCAACACGTGGCAGTCTCTGATCGAGGCGGCGCCCGAGTCGCAGATGATGCCCGCGAATGTTTTAACGTGAGTCCTGTTCTGGTCTGAAGGCGATACTAACAAAGCAAACGCCGAGGACTCGATGTTCATCACGATACCACAGTGAAGATAAAACGTGCTCCTTTTTTAATAATAGAATTCATTTTTATTTTCATGCACAAAATAATAGTACTTCCTTTATGTGATGAGAATTTATACTTGTTCATTTCTGTCACTTTTCTAGTATTGATACCTACTCAGATCAATCAGCCAAACTTCATGAGAGTATCTAGTATCAATATTACTTTTAGTTTATCGATTAGTATCTGATATTTTTTTTTTTTGGGACAACCCTACAGTGCACAGTGCATTACCTGCAGCTGTGGGGGCTGCTGTGTCACACTGTACTGTTGGGGTTACGGTGAAACTCACACACTAAGAATTATTAATAGACTACATTATTTTTTTTATTTTTGTATTTTATTTATTTATTTAAAAGGGACAATGCATATTCATGAACATATACTTAAACGTAAATATGTAAATACACCAGAATTAGCCCAAAGGCGACTTTACATCTGTAGTCCCTGCAGGTCAGAGAGACAGAGACATACAAACATAAAACAACTTCGCACTACAGACAAACATGGTAAAAACGGCACAATAAGACACAATAATGATATACAAACTGACACTGACATAGAAGCAGAACATCAGTGACCACAGATCTGATTCTCTTAAGCCATCGTTTCAGATTGGATTTAAAAGCACTGAAAGTGGTGGAGTCTCTTATTGCAGCTGGGATGTTGTTCCAGATTTCTGTTCCCTTAACTGATAAAACCTGCTGACTGAATGTTGTGCGTCTATAAGGTTTCACACAGTCGCCTCTAGTAAAGGCTCTTGTATCCCTCTCACTGGTTCTGGATTTGGGCATAATGAATTCACCCAAAGGTGGTGGGGCAAATCCCTTTAAGACCTTATATACCGAGCAGGCAAGTTAAAATTTTCTAAAATTTTCATTATATCACCATCTTTATGAAATCAAACTGTAGGATCCAAACTGTGCCGATAAAGGTAGTAGAGGTGTTGCTAGGTGGAGAGGTATGTTTCTGACTGTGATTAATGTGGAAGTGTGTTACGTTCTGAAGATTAACCGCTATAGGACCAATAAAGATCACAGAACACAATGGACCAGTGCTTTATGCAGACACGTGTTGAGGTCTGAAGGGTTTCCCCAGTGCATATATCCATCCATCTCCCCAGTGCATATATCCATCCATCTCCCCAGTGCATATATCCATCCATCTCCCCAGTGCATATATCCATCCATCCATCTCTCTAACCCCAACGCGCTCTTAACTCTGCACTCAGACTGTAATGAATAGCCTCTCACAGAGTGTAATTGTGACGTTTGTCCACCAGGGGGAACGTCATCATCGAGACCAAGTTCTTCGACGACGACCTCCACGTGAGCACCTCCAGAGTGCGTCTGTTCTACGTGTGACCCCGGGCCCCCGGCCGAGGAGCGCCGCGGGGGGCCCTCACAGGACTCTTGACCGTTTAAACTCAGGGGAGCGCCTCATGATTCCTGTGTGTCACTGCTTAGTCTGTCTCAGTTGTGTGACTGCAGCCGCACATGGACTACCTGTTCACCACTTCACCCGGGCCCCTTCTCAAAATGGACAAGTTCATCTGACGTTCGGGGTGCGTCCCATTTCCGCTCACTCGCCTCCTCACAGCCTTCACTCCTCAGTTATCATAAACGATGTGTACTGCCCTTCCTGTGTCTCCTCTGTGGCCCCGTTTCTTCAGGTGAGGACAGACGGCTGAGGTCCCTGTGAGGCTGTGAAGAGGCGAGGAAACAGAGACGGGACATGACCTCAGTTCGCTGTCGCTGCTTTGTGCGTTTACATTAGTACCGACTGTTTTTGGTTGTGTTTAGAACGAGCCGTGTGCGTCTCCAGAGCTGCTGCCGGAGCGTAGGGTTTAGCCGACCGGAGGATAGTCCGGCATTTGGACTCCAGGACAAAGCTTAGATGTTGGGATTTGATGCTTTTTGTTGAGTGCAGTTGCTTTCTCTTTCTATTGGTACTTTGCAGCTGATGTCATCAACATTCCCTGGGGGTGTGACGCTAACTGTAGACACTGCTCTGTCTGAATCTTATCTTTATTTGAACATAATCTAACCATAAAGAACTGATTTAGCTGAAACAGGCGATTTGTGCTGTTAAGTCATAAGCTACTTAGCATTAGCCAACATTTTTGTTGTAAATCAAACTGCTAAACAGGACCCTGAGCGCTTATATTGATCAGTCTCCTGAACATGTGCTCTATAAATCCATTTTGTGTTTTCAGACAATCTTTATATTGTGACAGTGTTTACAAATGTGTGCGTTGTGTCTCCATGGTAACTGCTGAACATTCCACCTTAGAGGTACATGTAGAACACCCCCAGCATGATGTCATTGCAAAGTATCAATTGGTTGTCTTCCAAATGGTCGTGACTGTAGGATGTGTGTGAGCGGTCACTGCTGGAGTAGCCCTGTGTCTGACCCACACCCGTCTCACTGTAACATATGTAAAGGCGGCTCTTTTATATGTTCTAGTTACTATGTCCAAGCATTTTTAGCCAACTGTGTATAATATGCTTGTCTCCATTGTTTATAGATTGTGAAATAAAATATGAAATATGTAAAATTAGGTGTTTTTTGCATTTAGACTTAAGGTTAAGGTTTAAAGGGCCCATTTTAGGCTATTTTCTTCTCTCTTATTTGTTTCCTCATCACAAACACACCTGGAGTTATGTTCTGTTTCATTCACGCATTTAACACACAAATCCTACAGATTTTGTGTTCTTCTCTCATATGGAAACATTCCACTTTTCATCACCTTGTGGTAATACAGGAAGTGTTCCACTGTCTGTTTAATTTCCACGCACATTCACAAGAATCATTTGGATAATTACAGCCCTGGAACTGTTAGAAAAGTCACTCTACCTGTGAAACATTGTTTTTAGATCATCAGAAACCCCTGGCTGTTGTCATGGCAATCCTTTGTGATGTCATCAATTACTTGAAATTACAGGCCACTGAAGGCAGCATGTTTTTGGTCAGAAAACTGCAAATTTACCTAGTTTGCACAACAGTTGCCAAAAAAATACCAGTAGAAATTTTAGATTGTTATTAAAACACGATGTACAGAGTTTAGTAGCAACAAGTGAATTTAGCCTTTAGGTCTACAAATGATTGTGTAATAACAGATTATATACTTTACTAAAATAAAACCAGGGTTTCATTCCGTAGTTTTCAAAAGTGACTGTCAACCACAGTTCATTACAACTTGTAGCAGTTTTGTAGTAACTAAAATGACCCATAAGACAAACTAATTATATACACTTAAGTAAAGGCAAGTAAACTTAACACTGAAACCAAGTGCACTGAAGAGAGGCTCGTGTTGTAGCAGTGGAGCTCAAGATTAAACACTAAGTGGATTAAAGTGTTCATAGGCTGACAGGAGCAGAAAGATGACAGGAGCAGAAGGAACGCAGCACCACACACTGGTTCTTCTGAGCATCACATACACAGTTTTGGTTTTTTTACACAGGTTTATTACACAAAGTCTTTATGATACATTAGATTTATTTTACAGGGTGCGCCTCACAGTCGCGGGGGTCCAGTCAGTCTCCAGCCCTCCTGTTTGCCCACTTTAGTGAAGTATGCCAAAGTGCCCAAAGCCAGGCACGCCGACGTCCCCGTTATGGGATTGTGGGCTGTAGGAACAGTTCAAATGTTTTGTTATATTTCAGTGATGAGAAAAAAACAACCAAAAATGAAACCATGTTAAGATCTCACAGTTTTTACACAGCAGCACACTGTATTTGACTCAGGCTCACACACACTCTTGTGTACAAAAAACAGATCAAATCAAAATCATATCAATCAGTCATTTTAATTGATTTTTTATTGTTATAACAGGATATTTTGGATATCTTCCAAACTACAAATTAGAAATTATTTTGTCAGTAA
Source organism: Odontamblyopus lacepedii (assembly GCA_034769755.1). NCBI lineage: Eukaryota > Metazoa > Chordata > Actinopteri > Gobiiformes > Gobiidae > Odontamblyopus > Odontamblyopus lacepedii. The sequence continues at coordinate 1,245,079 of CM068350.1, read as the reverse complement.
TAATATCTCCTTCCACCCTGTGACTTGATAAAGGATACAAAGCCACACACAGGCCTTCACAGGTCGTGTAGGGTCAGTGCATGCGCTGTGCACTGGGCTGCTTCATTAAACTATACTGAATCATTTAACATTAGAAGTAGGAATAAGATGAGGAAGCATAAGGGTAAAGTCATTGTACCTTTCAGAGTTTTGAGTTATTTTATACACAAAAAATATACAAATTTGCTAATGTACAAACTTTGTTGCCCTTGCAGAAAACTTGGGTGCTGTCACCCTCTGCTGGTCACAGTGCAGAATGACACATGTTGAAACTGACCTTTTTGACCATTTTGATTAAATCAAACATTTTTGTGGTAGATATTGGAAACACTTAGATGATCTTTACATAATGTTTCGATACTTTGAGGACTAAACCACAGAGTGAGAAGCACATTAGGTTCTCTGGGAAATAAGAAAAACAAAAGAACTAGTATGTTTATGCAAGGTAACAATGCAACACTGATGTGTGGAAGATGATGTAGTGCACTCACTGCGGGCCCCCAGGAAAGCCCCTGAGGCACAGCCCCCGATAAAGTAGTTGAGTGGGTCTTCTGGGCTCCCCCGAGCCTGGGCGCTCAGACAGGTGGCCATGCCAAAGATGGCCCCCACAGAGGCTGCAAAGAACAACACACAAACATAACACACTTTACTTACAATACTATATTTTTAAATAATTGGTACAACTCTTTCTAACATATAGTGACTGTGCATGTGTGTGGGTGTGCGTATGTTTGTGAGGAGTCTCACTCTTACTGGCTGTATGTGTGTGAGGGGTCTTACCCATAGTGACAGTAGCGCTGGTGGTCCTCTGCAGAGCTGCCAGGGCTGACTCAGGCTGGAAGGCCACAATGTGATAGGCTGAACCCACAAGCCCTACAGACACACATGTTAGAAGAACGGCTTCTGTGTGGCTCAGAGCTCTCACCAGTCTAACTACACCACGCATCTGAGAACCTCTGAGAAGCCATCAGGAGGACACACACAAAACAGATGTCATTAATTGAAGCCACAGTGATTTCAGTCATTTTACCTGGTCAAGAGCATTGTGCAGTGACCTCAAACAAATTTTGTCCCTCTGAGAAGAATGCACATAGTACAAAATTCCAGCAGTCTTAAAATGTCTTTAATCAGATTCTAGATTCTAAATGGCCTTTAATTTGCTAGAAATTTGGTTTATGGTCTCAAATTTGCAGCATGTATCTTGTCTTCCTACATGCAGTCACATAAAACATGTGCTTGTTTGTGTGTAGATATTCGGTTTGTTACCAAGGCCAAAGACGTAAAGATTAGACGTTGGTTCCTACATTTATCACGTGTTTTCACTGGAGAAATGCCTTGAAAATCCTCGCATTCGAGGTTCTGAGCAGAGGTTTCTCTCCATAGATGTGACCTCATACTGGCATCACCGTCTCCACTGATACAATATTTAATGCAGTACTGTGGAACTTTCCAGTAGATATAACTTCACGCAAGCTACGGAGAAAAGGTGAAGTGAAACATCCACCGGAAAGGTTAGTACAGCTCAAGCGTGACGGCTGTCTGCACTTGGCCTCAGCCAGGCGGGTTCACATACTGAAGCTCCACTGCTGTAAAGACACTTTATTCGTAGGTCTGACCCGTGGCTAAACGGTCATCCAGCTCTTCTCAAGGCCAACGTGTGCGTGAGGAGCCGGTGTCCAGGCCCACACATACAACTATGTACCTTAGACTGTCATTTGGTAAAATAATTTCTAAGAGCTCATGTAAACAAACCTGCACCAGCGCTAGCATTAGCATCGTTAGCAGCTCACGGTGGAGACAGCGGTGGATTCTCCGGATTGCGGCCGGTCTCCGCGCACTGTCCCCCGCGGGCACTCACCTAGCGCCGTGCCCAGTTTGGTGGTGATCCATGTCTTCTCCACACACGCCGTGCCCTCCGGACTGTCCCAGTAACCCATCTCTCCGCAGGGCTCAAGCGACTGACTCAAGGACAGGACTTCTGCCCTTCCGGCCTCCGCTGTGCTGTACCGGGGACAGCGGCCTCTGCAGGGCGCCCGGGCTCAGTGCACCTCTCATTCATGGAGAGCATTTCATGATGCATGAAGGTCACTCCCTAAACCCCAGCGCCTGCAGCCAGTCATGAGTCAGTGCTAGTGCAGCCTCTGCAGCTCAGGCAGGGAACTCTGGAGGTTCTGAGCTTCACATGAGGCCTGTCCAAAAACTGAAAATGAAACACACTTGGATGCTCAGGATGTTCTATGAGTCAGTGCATCATGTACGCTGTAGTCTGCTGGGGCAGCAGTCTGCGTGTGAGGGACACTAATAGACTCGAGAAGATCATCAGGAAGGCTGGACATGTTGTGGGGGAGGAGCTGGACTCTCTGACTGTGGTGTTGGACAGGAGAATGTTGGATAAAATCAGGACTATCCTGGACTCTCCCTCCCACCCCCTCCACGGGGTGCTGGCCAATCAGAGGAGCTCTTTCAGCCATAGACGCTGCTGCCGCTGCTCCACTGAGAGACACAGGAAATCTGTCCTGTCGCCATCAAACTGTTGAACTCTGCACTTTAAATCACAAACTACTCAATCCTTTTTTATCCCTGATCACACATGTATATAATTGTAAATATGTCACTGATGTAAATAATTTCCCAGAGAGAACTATTTTTATCTTTTATCTTATTGTATGTATCTTATCTTATTTTTGAAACTTGATTCTATCTACATGCTCTTGGTCGGTTGCATCTGTAATGAAGAAAATTTCCCCTCGGGGATGAATAAAAGTAATTCTGATTCTGATGTATTTCCTGCAGGTTAATTATTGATTATTATTGGGGGCCCATGGGGATCTCAGGGGGGACAAAGGGCCCCTCATGTTGCACACTCTGGGCTGTGCAGATGCAGGCCTCAATTATCATTGCGCGAACTCAGCAGATCTGATTCTGGTTAGTGCACATATCAGACCAATGCCAGTTCATGTTATTTCAGTTACAACAGCAGTTTAGATCAGTATTGTGGTTTACAATGAACTAAAACTAAGATCATGATCTAAGTATATCTTAGTTTAAAACTAAATACCTGAAAAAAGCATAATGTACCCTCTTTAACCTGGACAGAAGTAACATGGTCTATGAAGCAGCTAAAAATAAGAGACAGACATTAGATAAGACACTTTTACTTGACAATAATTTAAAAAAAATGCATCTGCAATTACAAACATGTGAGGTTTCATTTGGAGGTGTTATAAATATAAAAATACATTGAAATTAGTAAAATGCCCTTTATGCATAAGTACGACCACTGGAATTTAAATGTCCCTCCCCGAGGTTTGGCCATGAGCATCACTGCGCTCTCTCACACAAAAGCTCATTATAATTATTATTTTTATTTTTTATTTTTGTTGAAGTTGTATTCTGTCTTGATTTAGTTGAGCCTGTTCTATTTCATCCCTCCTGACCGCCGGAGGGCGGTGCTGAAAGCACTGAATGTTCCCTTCGCACATGCGCAGTTCGAGTAATACCAATTTTTTTTTGTTTTTTTGTTTATAGTCGTACAAATAAAAATAGGATGAACTAGAAAAGAAAAAAAATGGGAGGGGGGGAATTTAGACTTATGAATGTGAAATTTAGCCAGAATTATAAGGAGATTTATTACATAATATTTATTATTAAATTTACTGAAAAAACCAAAGAGCATATCTTGAAACTGGAATGTAAAATTTGCAGTGTATTTTTAAATGACTCTGACAAACTGTTTCCAGAAGGTGGCGGTAGCGGGACAGGTCCAAAAGAGGTGAATTATTGTTTCAGCTGTTGCTCCACAGAATGTACAAGTAGTAGTAGGAGTAGTAATACCAAATGAGTCACACCCATAGACTGTATAAAAGAATATATACGGTCTATGGTCACACCTGACAGATGACTTCATCTCTAAGGCATACAACTGGGCGGGCGTGTCGTTTGGGCAATTCTTTGGCGCACTTACTGTTTGCCCTCTCTGCCTCCCTCCAGGAAGGGGGATGGAGCTGCAATGGCTGCCGATTTTAGTGATGCGGCACTGCAGGCGTTTGCATTGATGACAAGGGAGCTTGGACGTGTTATGTCTTTTCTGGTTCAGGCTCGCTGGCAGATTTGGCTCGCTCCACCTCCCCTGACAGAGGCATGCCATAGGATCCTCCGTAGTGTACCTGTGGAGCCAGGGCAGTTGTTTGGTTCAGCTGCCCTGGAAGCATTACAATGGACTGTCCATGCTCGACAGACGAGGCAGCAACTTTCTGGCCTCAACCGAACTATGCCCCCTCCTTGGCAACCAAGGCACCCAACTGCTGGCTCCAGTGCTCAGCCATCTCCTCGGGATTGGCTTACTGATGGACACTTCCCTCGAGACAGGCCTGGCAGGGTTTTTCGTAACGACCCTCGCCAACCAATGCGGCAGCCTAGAACGGCAGCCACAGGCCGCTGCCCCCCCAGGGCCCCTAAGGGCCGTGGGGCGAGGAATTGAAACTTTGAGGCCGGCCGTCGGATACTTCTTCCATCAGCAGCTCAGTTATTGGGCTGCTCATGTGGTGGATCCATGGGTGGTTGCCACGTTGACTCATGGATACCGGCTGCAGTTCCGACGCCGGCCACACGTCAGGCTGGGTCAAGATGATTATAATCAACGACCTGGCAAAAGCTCAAGTACTGGATCAGGAGATGTCCGCCCTCCTGGCCAAAGGGGCCATCGAAGCAGTAGATCCCCTGCTGCAGCCCAGGGGCTACTACTCCACGTATTTCATCGTGCCCAAAAAGACAGGCAGATTTCGTCCCATTTTGGATCTACGGGGACTCAATCGTTTCACGAAGGTCTTGCCATTCCACATGCTGACCACAGCAGAGGTTCTTCAAACCCTTGCAGCGGGGGAATGGTTCACGTCTGTAGACCTCAAAGACGCTTACTTTCATGTGCCCATTGCACCACAACACCGGAGATTTCTCAGGTTTGCCTATCGAAGCCGTCATTGGCAATTTCAGGTTCTCCTGTTTGGGCTCTCCCTCTTTCCGAGGGTGTTCACTCAATGTGTGAAGGCAGCCCTTGCTCCTTTATGGCAGCACAGGACGGCTCAGGGGGTCTGGTCTGCCAGAGATCATTTAGATCACATGAATGTGTTGGAGTTGTGGGCTGTCCATTTGGCTCTCAGGAGTTTTCTGTCACATCTACGAGGAAAACATTCGGTCGGACAACACTTCGACCGTCTATCACATCAACCATCAAGGGGGCATCAGACCTGCATGACTTCTCAGAGTGACCCAAGACCTGTTACTATGGGCTGCTCCTCGTCTGTCCACACTGCGAGCAGTGTACTTGCCGAAAGAAGGCAATCAAGTTGCGGATTATCTTTCCCGAAAGTGACCTCCACCAGGGGAATGTTGTCTCCACCCAGAGGAGGTGCACAGGATCTGGAGCATATTTGGGCGGCAGAAGTGGATCTGTTCGCTTCACAGTAGTCGACTCACTGTCCCCTTTGGTTCTCCCTCACGAGGGAGCCAGGTCACAGTTGACGGGGGACTATATCACCTCCGGAGCATCATCCTGGGTCACAGGTGTGACTCATTTGGTATTACTACTCGAACTGCGCATGTGCGAAGGGAACATTCAGTGCTTTCAGCACCGCCCTCTGGCGGTCATACGAGATTCATAGAACCGTAGTTACATACGTAACTTTCGTTTTAACAAGGCTCTGCTTTGATGTGCTCGCTCTGGGCAAATAAACAGCTTGGTTCTTCACACATGTATTCTTTGTACAGACTGTGAATGTCACAGTAAAAAGAGAAACTTGAAGGTGCAATCTGGTTCATCAAAACAAATCTATAGGATGTTACTATCAGTAATTGTAATAAAACAACTATAATTAGCTTAGTCAGGAGGGACATCCCAAAAGTGCACACTTATTGAAAAACTGGGTTGCAATTAAAAAGGCTGCTAAATGCAAAACATAATTTTGTAAAAACAAAAACTTAGACAAACTTCATTCAAACAAAAAAGACCTCCCCTGTGGTCAAGTTGGTTATCCCCGTTTTAAATCCTTACAGAACACGGGGACTGACAGCACATGAGTCATAATTCTGCTGGTCCTACAGTGGTCCTGGTTTAGTCTTAGTCCTGGTGCAGTTCGGGTTGACAGTCCTCGCCTGGACCCTGCTCCTCTGTGGTGACAGGCTGGTACCGGGCCCTGTACAGGCAGTAGTGCTGGCTGATGAAGAGCAGGTCGAAGAGCACCGAGAACAGGCCCAGTCCGAACTTGGTGGGATTTCCAAAGAAGAGCATCCACTGGTCTGCACAGACATGTACACAGACATGTACACAGACATGTACACACTCATGTACACAGACATGTACACAGACATGTACACAGACATGTACACAGGCATGTACACAGGCATGTACACACTCATGTACACAGACATGTACACAGACATGTACACAGACATGTACACAGACATGTACACAGACATGTACACAGACATGTAAACAGACATGTACACAGACATGTACACAGACATGTACACAGACATGTACACAGACATGTACACAGACATGTACACAGACATGTACACAGACATGTACACAGACATGTACACAGACATGTACACAGACATGTACACACTCATGTACACAGACATGTACACAGACATGTACACAGACATGTACACAGACATGTACACAGACATGTACACACTCATGTACACAGACATGTACACAGACATGTACACAGACATGTGCACAGACATGTACACAGACATGTGCACACTCATGTACACAGACATGTACACAGACATGTACACACTCATGTACACAGACATGTACACAGACATGTACACACTCATGTACACAGACATGTACACAGACATGTGCAGACATGTACACACTCATGTACACACTCATGTACACAGACATGTACACACTCATGTACACAGACATGTACACACACATTCATGTACACACACATTCATGTACACACACATTCATGTACATACACACTCATGTACACACTCATGTACACACTCATGTGCACAGACATGTACACACTCATGTACACATTCATGTACACAGACATGTACACACTCATGTACACACTCATGTACACACACACTCATGTACACAGACACAGAGACATACTGTACACTATCTCACCACAGTACTGTAAAGTCCAAAAACTATTTTCACTCAAGATTGAGAACTTCTTGACTAGAGTCCATTAAAAAAAAAACTGGGATTAGCGCAATTCAAATGCAGCAGTAATAAAAAAGATGGTGTGCCCTTTTTTGCAGTGTACATGTTCATTTGTGAGCCTGTCCTGACTGAGCTGTGTGCTCTGAGAGCCTGCCGTATACTACCTTGTTGGACATAGCCAGGCTTTAATCCTTTAACCCTGGGGCTTCTCAAAGCTTGATCCTCAGCTCAGAGATAAAGGTCATGAAGGTGGTCAATCCAAAAGACTTTTTACAATACTAAAAAGAACAATCTTGTAAAGGACTGAAGAGCTGTGCGGAAGAGCGCTGACTACAGTATCAATAATATGTGCAAAAAGACAGATCTGATCGAAGTCTTAACGCTGGCGCTTAACCTGCTCTGAGCCAGGGGAGCTCTGCCTCTGTTACTATAGTGATGACAGCATGCTGGAAAGTGAGCCACCTTCATCATACAGGAAATCCAGGGTTTGACCTTGACTAACCCCTTTTAGTTACCCCCCTGGCTTCATAGTACACCCCTCTGGCTTCATAGTACACCCCTCTGGCTTCATAGTACACCCCTCTGGCTTCATAGTACACCCCTCTGGCTTCATAGTACACCCCTCTGGCTTCATAGTACACCCCTCTGGATTCATAGTACACCCCTCTGGCTTCATAGTACACCCCTCTGGCTTCATAGTACACCCCTCTGGCTTCATAGTACACCCCTCTGGATTCATAGTACACCCCTCTGGCTTCATAGTACACCCCTCTGGATTCATAGTACACCCCTCTGGCCTCATAGTACACCCCTCTGGATTCATAGTACACCCCTCTGGCTTCATAGTACACCCCTCTGGATTCATAGTACACCCCTCTGGCTTCATAGTACACCCCTCTGGCTTCATAGTACACCCCTCTGGCTTCATAGTACACCCCTCTGGCTTCATAGTACACCCCTCTGGATTCATAGTACACCCCTCTGGCTTCATAGTACACCCCTCTGGATTCATAGTACACCCCTCTGGCTTCATAGTACACCCCTCTGGATTCATAGTACACCCCTCTGGCTTCATAGTACACCCCTCTGGATTCATAGTACACCCCTCTGGATTCATAGTACACCCCTCTGGCTTCATAGTACACCCCTCTGGCTTCATAGTACACCCCTCTGGATTCATAGTACACCCCTCTGGCTTCATAGTACACCCCTCTGGCTTCATAGTACACCCCTCTGGATGATTAGACTCTGGCCCATATGTAGACAGTGAGGATGAGCGCATACCATTGTTGTAGGACTGCAGTACCATCTGCAGGATGCTGAGCACTCCTCCAGTGAAGTCCAGCAGCACGTTGCCAATGCTCCAGCCCACAGTGCTGCGGCGGCGGTAGTTCATGTAGGCCTGAGATAACACAGCAGAGCAGACATATCAGGAGAATATGCAGGAGGGACCGTATGTTCTTAGATAGAGAAGGAAAATACAATCTCAGAAGAAAAGAAAATATGAGAACACAGTGTGTAAGAACCACAATGAGGAGTTTTAACGTTTCAGTCGGCGGTGTTAAGTTATGGAATAACTTGCCTAAGAACATCCAGCAATGTGGTACTATTCTGCAATTCAAAAGTGCATTTAAAAATTATTGCCTTGAGGAGCACCGTAAAGAAGAGGTGACTGTTCACCCATGATGTTTTTTTTTTTTTCTCTCTCTCTCTTTTTCCATTGTGTGTAAAAGAAAGAGTGTTTCTGTTCTAAGACTGCCATACTACAGTGGTAGGACTTGATGTTGAGCCTATGTTCATCACTTATATTTGATTTTTGATTTGTAAATGTGGGGCAGGGCTCGATAAGCTTATGCTTCTCCCTGTTCCCTTTTGAACATGTGCACTTTAAGTTGATGATATGCAGGTTGCTCTGTACAAAAAAGAGCACTTGAAGTGAAATATTATTGTCATAATGACACATGTTTCAAAATAAATGAAAAAAATAATAAATAAATAAATAAATAAATGTGGAGGGGAGCTGTGGAAGTGGTCCAGGAAAGGTCCAACGCAGACTTCAATGGTTGTAACAACTGTCCCATCAAAATGTCATGATCATGTCAGCAGAACAATATGACCCAGGTACTACGTGTAGTCATGATTACGGGCCCCTCCCCCTCTGCACTGGTGCTACGCATGGGTTATATTGGATTCCTGATGGTTTCCTACATCAGTTATTTCTAGATATATTGGACCAAGACTTTTTTCTACCATTTTTTATGTCTTATGGAACTAGAAGAGAAATAAAGCCAAAGAGGAGGCTGTATGTTACCATAGACTGTATAACAGAAGTGGACTAAGTGAGCATGAGGTCACCCATAGCGTTTAGCGCCACTCAAATGAGGATCGCGATACTAACGGCTACAGGGGCAAATCTGGAGCCAGGCTCTATGTTATGAATAGGATTTTTTTGACGGACAAAATAGCGAAAAAAAAAATTCAGGATCGTGTAGAGCGGGTTCATACGAACATTTTAAAACCAAAATGACGAGGCCACAGCAACAGGTACAGAGAGAGGAGCGATCAGATCCCAATGTAAGTCAATGGGAAAAAGGGAGAGAAGGAGCCGGAAGAGCCTCCTGGAGCACTTCCTGTTTGGCCCGCGGCGGCTAACGGGATGTGTCCGCTCATATATACGGACTATGTATGTTACACAGCCATTAGATTCACTAGTAGAAAAACTGTAGCGGGCTCAACATTTCTAGTAGGGCTGCAGCTATCGATTATGACAGTAATCTGTCGATTATTTTGTTCGAATAATCGTTTGTTAATGTCGCATCTACTTTGCACATGTTAAGTCCACACCATGGGCACTGACAGATACACGTGTTTTGGACATGAAAAACGTAATTATCACTAGGCTAAAGTTGACTCACCTCGTGGTTTCTTTCCCCAAAATGTAGTTTGTGACATAATCAATTAAATTACTTAAAGTGAGTAATGTAATCTGAATATTTTGGATTACTTGATATTGTCATGATTTTTAAAACTACTTAAATGTAGCAACCAACTCCTGCAAATTCTTGTTTGGTTTTAGACCTGGATTAGTCCTGGTTTAGATCTGGTTTAGACCTGGTTTAGACCTGCTTTAGACCTGGCTTAGTCCTGGTGTGAGTTCTGGTTTAGAGGCACAGGAGGAAGCGCGGTCGCGACAAGACACAATCCACGCGCAGAGTGCGCGGCGTACGGGAGATGCGGGGGGCACGGCGTACCGTAGCGTACCCCGCACTCCTGGTTCTGGCAGATGGTATACTGCGTACCGGAGCCTACCGCGAGCGGCGTACCGGAGATGCGGCGTGAGCGTACGGCGCACTCGATGAGGAGTGTTCCCTATTACTATTGCAACAACACATCATCAGTAGGGTAAAACTAACCTGTCTCACGACGGTCTAAACCCAGCTCACGTTCCCTCTTAGAGGAGGAGGTTCTGCTCTTATTCCACATCCATGGGCACCGCGCTGTTGTGTGACCAGTGAAGTGCAGTGGTCGTGCGGAAACTTTACCTCTACCACAAAAGGTTCCGGCCATCGCCGAGCGTATGAAAATAAAACGAAGCATCGAGGCAAAAAAAAAATAAAAAATCGATGCATTTTTCTAATCGATTTACTCGATGAATCGTCCATCTTCTCCCGCTTAATCCAGCTGGGTCACCAATACTCACAGCACCTGACCCCCTATGAACCCCTCTGCAGGTGGTGAGCCCACAGGAGGGTGGACATCATGGTCCTTGATGTTAGTTCAGGTGCTGCATGTTTTGGGTTGATGGGGGAAACCGGAGCACCCGGAGGAAACCCATCCAGACACGGGGAGAACATGCAAACTCCACATAGAAAGGCCCGGGCGACCCGGGGACTGAACCCGCAACCTTCTTGCTGTGAGGCCTGAGTGTTGCCACTCAGCCACCGTGCCGCCTGAATCGTTTTCAATGAATCGTTTCAGCCCTAATTTCTAGAAGTACTTGTGCATCATATGCTCCTATTAAATAAACACATGTAAAATAAAATTGTAAATGTCCAAACTGGGCTTTGATCTCACTCACATGTGTCTGAGTGTTTTTATTTGCCAAACTCTTCTGCCAATCCAATTTTCCCATTGAAATCCCATTGTGTTACACTTCACTTTCACCATTCCCAAATGTAAAGGGTGCACAGGCCTAGAGAAAAGTGTTGTGTTGTTGTGCTTGGCGGCGTCTCTCACCTGAGGCACATACTTGACCAGTGTTACGGCCAGTTTGATGTAGGAGAAGTAGTAGATGTACTGGAGCCAGCTGATGACCTGGGCCACAGCCAGAAAGAGGCTGACCAGAGCGAAGGTCCAGCCCAGCAGCAAGAGGCCTCGAGCGGGCCAGGAGACAGTCTGCCCCCCCCTCTGAAATACAACACACACAGATGAGGCCACAGACGGTCCTTTATCAGCTGTGAACATCGAATCAAAGCAAAAGTGTGTGACTCTTCTCATTCTGAACTAGACTGAAATGGAGGCTGGGTAAAGACTAATACTAATACTAGTTTTTACCACTGACACAATAACAATAAAGCAGGACAATCCCAGTAGGTTTTTTTAAAATGTAATTTAATACAGTATCATTAAAAGGCCTGAGCTACAACTAATACACAGCATAATCAATAATTACTATATTATATAGATATAGTAGAAATCTCCCCACTATTGCAACAAAAATATAAACAGGATAAATATTCATTTCCACATATATCGTCTGTGGACCTCAGAAGGTGAAGTTGTGTTTTAAGTTTGAGAGAAGAACATGTGTGAAGCGAACAAAATACAAATCCAGTTATGTTTGTGATGAGGAAACTACATTACAATATAATATATGGATCATAATCAAAATGCCATTGTTCTTCCATATATCAGTGACATGTTGTGTTTGCAGAAGGACTGTGGCTTTCTCACCTGGTAGAGCGCGGCCTGACACACGTAGATCACACACAGCAGTACGGCGTGAAGGCTGAAGAACACGTCACTCGCTGTCACTGGGATCACTCCGTTTGGGTCCCTCTTCAGAAACTCCTCCTGTCAACAACACCAACAACAACAACAACATGCTTTAGAAGTGTTTGTTCTATTTCAGCCGATAGCAGTGTTATCCACACACGTCTACAGACAGATTTTGTTTACAGACATTTGTGACTTGACACGTTAGATATTCCATAATAAAGTTCAATGTAATCAAGAGGGAAATCTGTCTCTGACTCCATCTGAGAGTGGGACGTCATCACATTCTGACAACTATTTCTTTATAATGACACCAAGTTATTTTATTTCTTCTATTGTGTCCATCATATTCTTGGCCCTATGTACAATAATGCCATTTAAAATCACTATGTTTCCATTGCACAGGGAAGTCTGAGTATGCTCGGCTCTAGAGCTGATTTATGTCTAGTTTCTCCAGAGAATTGCTCAGAGTCGGACCACTGCTGTTCCAGCCTAATCTGCAGCAGAACAGCTCAGTCAGCGGGGGAACGGTAGCAGATTTGTTGCTATAATTGCTATTTAAAACTGCTAACAAACATATAACCAGATGTTAGCAAATACAGATACGCAGCAACTGATTTACTCATCTTGACTAAACAAAAAAACATCTGGCTCAGAGGGTTTATTTGACAGGACTGCTATAGCGTGAAATGGGAGACAGGGTAAAGACATTCAGGTACCAGATATGTGCATCACCCTAAACCACTACGTCGCCTACTCAGCTCAGCTCAGCAGTACCTTTATCGCCTGCACCCAGAAGAGAGCGATGTTGAAGACACTGTAGGCAATGAAC
>CM068350.1:1082021-1229521 GCA_034769755.1 Odontamblyopus lacepedii | reverse complement strand
AGACACAAGTGTGAGCCAAGAGACACAAGTGTGAGCCAAGAGACACAAGTGTGAGACAAGAGACACAAGTGTGAGACAAGAGACACAAGTGTGAGACAAGAGACACAAGTGTGAGCCAAAAGACACAAGTGTGAGACAAGAGACACAAGTGTGAGACAAGAGACACAAGTGTGAGACAAGAGACACGAGTGTGAGACAAGAGACACAAGTGTGAGACAAGAGACACAAGTGTGAGACAAGAGACACAAGTGTGAGCCAAAAGACACAAGTGTGAGACAAGAGACACAAGTGTGAGACAAGAGACACAAGTGTGAGCCAAAAGACACAAGTGTGAGACAAGAGACACAAGTGTGAGACAAGAGACACAAGTGTGAGACAAGAGACACAAGTGTGAGACAAGAGACACAAGTGTAAGACAAGAGACACAAGTGTGAGACAAGAGACACGAGTGTGAGACAAGAGACACAAGTGTGAGCCAAAAGACACAAGTGTGAGACAAGAGACACAAGTGTGAGACAAGAGACACAAGTGTGAGACAAGAGACACAAGTGTAAGACAAGAGACACAAGTGTGAGACAAGAGACACAAGTGTGTCAAGAGACACGAGTGTGAGACAAGAGACACAAGTGTGAGACAAGAGACAAGTCTGCTCAGAGACCGTCAGACGGATTTGGGATATGTGGATAACTTTTGAAGTTCCCATCCTCGAGATAATGTGGACCAAATTTGAGGCCGTTCGGGTGACGCCCGCGGAGGAGTGCGTTTCAGCTTCGCAAATTTTAATCCAAGATGGCCGCCTTCTGGTGTGTCAGGCGGCGTGGTCATAATAATATTTTTTACTTGTCTTGTCCTGATCAAATTTCATGATTCTACGTGCACATTTTTTTTGGGTGTCATTCATATTCCCTAATGTATTTTTGTCTCGTTAGGGGGTGCTGACGAGCCATTTTATTTTATTTTTTTAAATGGAAATAGCCAAAAGTTAGACATCCGGAGTCACATGGCCAAATTTCGTGACTTTTCGTCATTGTTCACTGGGTGAAAAATGGGTGAGTGCATTAGGAGAAAAATAAGAAGAAGAATATTCTGATACGAGAACAATGTTCTGCTTTTTTTTGGTCGACAAACTATAAATTTTCGGAAACCTCTGGTGCAGCTACGTCATGGCGAGGGTCCCTGGTCACTACGGGCGAGTCACGTCGCGTCACTTTAGTTCCCGCCCCCTATGAGCATCGCTATGCGATACTAATAGGCCCTTCGCCAGCCTCTGGCGCTCGTGCCTAACAAGAGACACAAGTGTGAGACAAGAGACACAAGTGTGAGACAAGAGACACGAGTGTAAGACAAGAGACACGAGTGTGAGACAAGAGACACAAGTGTGAGACAAGAGACACGAGTGTGAGACAAGAGACACGAGTGTGAGACAAGAGACACAAGTGTGAGACAAGAGACACGAGTGTGAGACAAGAGACACAAGTGTGAGACAAGAGACACAAGTGTGAGACAAGAGACACAAGTGTGAGACAAGAGACACAAGTGTGAGACAAGAGACACAAGTGTGAGACAAGAGACACAAGTGTGAGACAAGAGACACTAGTGTGAGACAAGAGACACAAGTGTGAGACAAGAGACACAAGTGTGAGACAAGAGACACAAGTGTGAGACAAGAGACACAAGTGTGAGACAAGAGACACGAGTGTGAGACAAGAGACACGAGTGTGAGACAAGAGACACAAGTGTGAGACAAGAGACACAAGTGTGAGACAAGAGACACGAGTGTGAGACAAGAGACACAAGTGTGATCCAAAAGACACAAGTGTGAGACAAGAGACACAAGTGTGAGACAAGAGACACAAGTGTGATCCAAAAGACACAAGTGTGAGACAAGAGACACAAGTGTGAGACAAGAGACACAAGTGTGAGACAAGAGACACAAGTGTGAGACAAGAGACACGAGTGTGAGACAAGAGACACAAGTGTGATCCAAAAGACACAAGTGTGAGACAAGAGACACAAGTGTGAGACAAGAGACACAAGTGTGAGACAAGAGACACAAGTGTGAGACAAGAGACACGAGTGTGAGACAAGAGACACAAGTGTGAGACAAGAGACACAAGTGTGAGACAAGAGACACGAGTGTGAGACAAGAGACACAAGTGTGAGACAAGAGACACGAGTGTGAGACAAGAGACACAAGTGTGAGACAAGAGACACGAGTGTAAGACAAGAGACACAAGTGTGAGACAAGAGACACAAGTGTGAGACAAGAGACACGAGTGTGAGACAAGAGACACAAGTGTGAGACAAGAGACACGAGTGTGAGACAAGAGACACAAGTGTGAGACAAGAGACACGAGTGTAAGACAAGAGACACAAGTGTGAGACAAGAGACACAAGTGTGAGACAAGAGACACAAGTGTGAGACAAGAGACACGAGTGTAAGACAAGAGACACAAGTGAGATACACTGAGCGTGAAGTGAATGAATAATGAACTGTAAAGCACTTTGGGTGTTTTGAAAGGCACTATATAAATGTAATGATAGATAGACTCCACTTTTACAGTGTTGTTACTCTGAGCACTGCCTCAGCTGAACATTGACACATGTGGTTTTACTGGTCAAGTCCTAAGTCATGGTCATGAGATAGATGAGTCAGCAGACCAGGCTGCAGGGGCGCTGAGAGTGCAGAGGTTTAGACACAGGGAGAAGATAAGCAAAAGAAAAAGTGCAACCTCTTCCAAATACCATCGACAGTCAGACGTGGAGAACACAATGTTCCAGGGCTGTTTGTCAGTGAGACAGACTGAAAAAAGAGGAGTGAAGTGGAGGAGACACCAGAGGCTCTGCTCACACTGACACACTGAACTGGGACAGAGTGGATCTCTCAGTGTTACTGTGATCCACCACACAATGGCATCAGAAAGGAGAAATTTCTCCTATCCTTTTGTCAGATCCTACCTGGACGACTGAGAGATTTTACAAAAATCGCTCCAGAACACACACAGCCACAATCCTCACGTGAATAAGTGACTTGGGGTAAAGGGGTAGAGACATTAAGTGCTTCCTCCACAAACTGACTGAGTCTAAAAAATATTGTCCAAGTCCTTTTCTCTACTACCTGTGGGGCAGCACTCACCTGAGAAACCTACCAGCAGCAGTAGGGTCCAGAGGAGGGAGGCTGGGGCCCCCCAGGGAGAGAGGGCCCTGATTCCAGAGCTCTTCTCCACAGACATATCTGAAAGATACACCGAGAACAGCATGCATTATCCACCGGGGCAAACATGTGTAAGAGTCACAAAGTGATGCGCTTCCAGCCCCAAATCACGCGTACAGCCCCGCCCCCTCCATCCCCCAAACTGCCCCTGGGTAAAAGGACCTCGGCCTCGGGACACCAGCCGAACCCCTCACCTCTGTGTTGTTGTCCGTGTCACTTCCTCATCACGCGTTGATCACGGGACTGGAGCTCGCAGGGAGCGCGCAGAGCCGGCCCGGTTCTACGGAGTACGGTCACAGATGTGCTCACGCACCGGGACACGCATCCGGACCGGAGTCTGGACCTCTGGAGCCAACGGAAAACAGGAGAGGCGGTGTACTGTCCCACACTGACCACACACGGCCCGGACACGGGGCCGGGTTAGTTTACGGAAGTTTCTTTTTTCTTTCTTGGGGGTTTCTGGAGCAGCGGTGACGCGAGCACAGCGCCCTCTGCTGGAGAGAAAGTGAACCCACAGCCTCATGGTTCTGCCATGGTTCTAACGCAGGTGCAGTACTACAGAGAGTCGAGAGGGCGGCGCTCCACCGAACCACGCAAACCATAAAAGAGCCGAGGAAACGTGTCGTGACCGCGCATGCGCACGGGACTGGCGTCAGAGGCACCAGAGCACGTCCCCGGTGTTCTCCCCGGTGTTCTCCCCGGTGTTCTAGTACAGCATGTCTGTGGTGAGCGCGTACCGCCCGTGGAGCCTGCTGCACCGGTAAGAACCCACCGCACACACGTCACTCCACACGTACACACGCACACACTAAATGTACGGTTATCCCACACAAACAGCAGAGTGACTGGATCCTCCACGAAGCTTCTGACACACTGGGCACAGTGTTCTGTACACGGCCTGAGCTCTGGTCTGTGGTCATGGAGCTTGACCTGCCCAGACTTTCATTAGAACCAGTTAAAAGTTGAACAGGTCAGCAGCACATGGAGGAGGACAGTGGTTCAGGGGTTAGAGCTGTGCTTCCCTAATCCGAAGGTTGGAGGATTGATTCCACGTTTGTGCCTTTAGGCAAAACACTTCACCCACATTGTGGTTACCTGGTGATAGAACCTGCATCTTTACTGTGAGCAGACTTGCGTTTCCACAAACTTCCTGCTTTAAATGTTATTCCTTTGACTATAATCTTCCACAGTATAGCATTAAACATATGTATCTCCATGGAGAATGTTCTGAAGTATGGTACCTTCCATGGAGTCGTACAGGTCACCTCTGATTTAGGGCTCACACTTCATTCATTATCAAATCGAAATCACAGTCAAATGGATGACATCAGCAAATCACATCAGTGTAGCTTTTGAAGTGCCATAATTTCATCCACATACAACAAAAATCGCCTGTCTTATTCTGCACAAAAAGCAGCTCTGAAGCTCCCTGTACTTTCGATCCTCACACAGCCTAAATGTGATTGGGTGGACTACAAATACATCTGTCTATAGGTGAAATATTTTGAAGAATGAGATGAACAGAACGGTGTTTCAGTGGCGTCTGTTGTGTCCAGGGCGGTGGCAGTGTCCCAGGCAGTGTCCCAGGCCTGTCCCTTCCACACACACACTGCCTGCCTCAACTCCAACCGCTCCAGTGTGGTGCGCTGTAGGAGGCAAGTGTATGAGAGGAGCTTCCCCGTGCTGCTGCTCCGCCCCGACGGCTCCACAGTGCACATCCGATACAAAGAGCCACGATGCCTCCTGGTGGTGAGTGACAAGCCCTGCGAGCAGGTTTAGAAAACAAATCCAAAGTAATTAACCATTACTTGTTGTGCATACAAAATGCCACTGTTGCCCCCTGCTGCCCCCTGCTGCCCCACACTGATGAGAGATACAGTTTAAAGGGACATTTTGGAATTTTGGACATAGGGCCTCATTTCCTCCCTCACTTTTTGAAATATTCCATCCAGTCCTTGTATTTGGAGAGGTTGATGGTGCTAGAATAATTTTAGAAGTTAAACCAATCGTTGCATTTGAAGGATTTGTGTCTGAGCAGCAGCAGTGAGTTGTACTTCCTGATAGAAGCTCGGCAGCGGCGGACTGATATATGAGAAAATAGTCCCTCAACATGTGACAATTCATGCTATTATACAAGGTTAGTTTTATTATTATTATTCTGTGGACACAGACGTTCACAGGGACAGTCTGCAGTTCTAATAGTTTCCTCGGGTCTGTGGAGTGGGTCAGACTGTTTTTAGTGGCAGGACGACTATGGCCATTGACCTGCACTAGCCTAGCACCAGCAACCTCTGCAAATACAAGGACTGGGTGGAAGATTTCAAAAAGTGTCTCCACACGTCTCCAACACTCTGGCTCACCAGGAAATGAGGCCCTATGTCCAAATTCCTTGCATCGAGGTCATGAATAGTGAATAGACTCTGAGTACCAGTGGATGACAGACAGGGAGCGCTATGGGGACAGGTCTAGATGTACAAATACAACAAAACACTTTAGGTTTCCGATGAGACCTTCTAACATGAGACCTTCTAACAAAATGGTAGCCCACAGTTGCTGGTACAGTCCTTAAGGTGTTGTCGTGCTCCTCCAGATGCCTGTAGACTTGTCCACGCTGTCAGAGGAGGAGCGCAGGGCCAGGCTGAAGAGGAGGGAGATGAAGAGGACCACCCAGAGACCCCAAGAGGAGGAGTACCATGAGCAGTTTAGAGCCGACCAGTACAAACACTTCTGGAGGAAGAAATAACCACACCTTTCTGTGTCAGCTCTGTTTTGTGTGTGTTTAATGTGTCAATAAAGTTGTTATACATTTGTCGCTGTGTGGACTGTCTGTGTGCACCAACAATAAGTCACTCTAATGTGAATGGGCTTTCAAAAGGATTTCTAACTCCTATATTGTCAACATCTGTGACTCAGCATTTGTGTTGTCAGCACCTATTGATTATATTCTACAGACCATCCATTGTTTATCTTCTACTTCATCCGGGGCCAGATCACAGAGGCGCAAACTTCCCTCTCCACACACACTCTTCCTCCAGCTTTTCTGAGGGGATCCCGAGGTGTTCCCAGGCTAGCAGAGAGACATAGGCTCTCCAGCCTGTCCTAGGTCTTCACTGATGCCTCCTCTTGGTGGGACATGCTCAGAACACCTCTTTAGGGAGGGGGGCAGAGGTGTCTGGATCAAACGCCCAGCAGATCCTCTTAATGTGAAGGAGCAGCAGCGCTACTTCAAGCTCCTTCTCTGAGCTCCTCATTCAGGGGAGTGTGAAAGTGGTGTGCTTGAGTGATGGTGGTGGTTAGAGGGGCCGATGGTGCAGATTGGAGCCTCACTTCTGTCAGTCTGCCCCATGGCAGCTACAACAGGAGTTTACACCACCGAGTGTGGAGAAAATGAAGAATGAACTGTGAATTGCTTTGGGGGTCTTGAACGGCACTATATAATTAATTGATTGATTGATTGAATTGATTAATTAATTAATGAATTAAAAACACAGTGGAGGAAACCCTATTTTATTTATCTTTACTCATGTTGCATAATTGTATTTACTGATGATGGAGGGATTCATACTATAGATCCATGGTACTAATATGTACTTTTTAAAATGCCTCTTATGTCCCTAGTGTAAATTATTAATTGTTGCAAATGTTTTGTACAATTGTAGAAAAAAAACATTAAAAGGGCCTTCTTCAACAGACGGAGCCCTGGAATAACGGCTATAAAATAAAAGATTTATGTGGTAAAATCTGGTCTCAGTTTCCGCACGAACACTGGGTGTAATGAGAACACTTCCAGAGGAGGGCGCTGCAGCCCGCGCTGTTAAACGCGTCTTCCGGCCTCTTGGCCCTCGCTGCCGTCCTTCCGGTTTGACCGCCATTACAGACAGTAGGTAAGAATTAGATCCTCACACAATTCATCTGGAATCCTCCTTTTATCTGTGCAATCTTTTACGTTAGCTTTGTGTAACGCGGGGTACAGATACATCTCACCCCTATGCAGGATTTCTGACCAACATTGTTGACAATAGACCAGAGATAACCACTTAGAATCCTAGCCCGGCTCTGTGGGCTCCTGTAGCCCACACTGAGGTCTTTACACCCGGCTCCACTCTAACCACCATTCGCCTCTTGCAGATATGGCTATCCGCTATCCTATGGCCGTGGGCCTGAACAAGGGCCACCCGGTTACCAAGAACGTGTCCGCTCCGAAGCACAGCCGCCGACGTGGGGTAAGTGACAGCCCGGTGTTTGGGCCGGTCCTCCGGGTACAGTTCCGGTACTGCCGTGTGCGGAGACATGAACATGACCGGTACCGACTCCGCACTTGTGTCCTAAATCCACAGTGTGCGGTGCTATAGCCCTGGTAGTGTGTAGTGCCAGTGGCTTAGCGCTCACCCAGCGCCTGACCAGAGCCTGTGCAGCCTGACCAGAGCCTGTGCAGCCGGACCAGAGCCTGTGCAGTCCTAGTAGTGAAGCAGACCCTGGCCTTCTCATTGTATCCAAATTACTTATAAAACAAAGTAGTTTTATGCAGTGTTTCATCCTCAATCAGCAGACTTTAGAATGAACATATGCACAAATATTCCCCTAATAAAACTCTTAATGCTGCTGCAGAGACGTGCATCGACCCAGCTTATTTCGATAATCAATCAATACCAGTGTAAACTGATAACCACATTTATTTACATGAAACAAAAATACAGTGGGACAAAGCCAATCAGAATGTGTTATGTATTTTTTTTTTAATCATGCAACTACAGAACAGCTTTGTATAAATAAAATTCAATCGTTAAGGCTTTCTGGGCCAGTAAATGTTGCATCAAATTATATGCTCTGGATGTTGGCTGAACCTCTATTTGGAAGCTGAGATCTAACTGAATGTTTCAGTATTGGCACTGATATTGGTATCACATTGGTGCGTCCCTGCTGCTGCCTTATTCAGACTGTGGGGTTCAACATGTACTGCCACCTAAGGCCCAAAAAGGCTGATTGAGCTTGAGACTGAACCTGGACTTTAGGTGTCAGATCGTACATCCATACACGAGTCCATAGATACAGTTGCAAAATGTATTAGAGCTGTAGATCAGCTGATGGATCACTACTGCAGCTGCAACTGATCAAAATTTGAATGGTTGCAATTGGCGAACCCTGTAGTTCTTGATCTGTACAAACATGTTCTGAAATGTGATTCTTCTATTAGTCGATTTCATATTTCAGTCCTTGTATAAAATCTGGATATTTTCCCCCAATCTTTCACCCTAGTCACTACTGGTAAATGCATTTATCACTAGTATCGTAAGTGCAGTGTGACGACCCAGTCCTGAGCACTGTTCTATTCAACCATTGTTTTGCATTCAAAATGATTTTTTAGACCCTCCAGTAGAGCTGCAGTGAGACGCTTACCTTGTGGTTCACTGCTCAATTTTGCTTCTGCTTTGTTTTTTTCTTTCAGAGGCTAAAATTCATTAGTTAATTTGTGCTGGTGGTAATTGCCCGTAGCCTCGGTCATTTGTATTTATAATTAGTTTAGCGGCACACTTTTCTAACCTGTAGAACGTGGCGGCATTGCCGAAGTTGATGTTTTGTTTATGTTGCAGCGTCTGACCAAACACAGCAAGTTTGTGCGAGACATGATCCGTGAGGTGTGCGGCTTCGCTCCCTACGAGAGGAGGGCCATGGAGCTGCTCAAAGTGTCGAAGGACAAGAGGGCGCTCAAGTTCATCAAGAAGAGGGTCAGTGCACCGAGGAGGCCCAGAGTGCAAATCCAGTATCACAATAGATGAACGTTCATTTGATAAAAGGGAAATGGCAGCAATGGGACAAAATGTGATCGTTCCTGAACAGTTTTGGAATTCTAAAGCAGTGGGGTTTTGTTTAAAGTACATACGACAGGTTAGATGACACAGTTCACTAAAACCTGGATGTAAAATTCTTGTCTAGTTTTTTAGTACCAAAAATAGATTATTGGCCAAGTTTATCATTTTAGTTCTTGATTAGACAGGGCAGCAAATATGGCCTGAATTAATTCCATAACTTTACCGAGGAACCATAACATTGGCATGGGTCAGTTTTTCATAACTACACAATCGTTATGACTAGACTAATAGAAATGGACGACACCTGTATTTTGTTAAATCAGTGTTTAATCTGGAAGAGGAATGCCTGCCTTGTGTGTAAATTTAGTATTTTGGATGGAGTATTCAGTGCTGACGTAAGCAGAGGGATTCTGTGTACAGTATTAAGTTCACTTTTCCATGTCCAGGCTCTGCTAGCAGAATACATGGACAAAAGTTGACTAAAACTGATTTTTATCTACCAAATTTCTACACCAAAACGTCTATTAAGTCGTGTTGCTTTGTCTCCCACACGTACTGTGCGTAGAGATTTTGCCTGATATGGTGGATGTTGATCTCTTTTCTCCTCGTGCTTTCAGATCGGAACTCACATTCGCGCCAAAAGAAAGAGGGAGGAGCTGACCAATGTCCTGGCCGCCATGAGGAAAGCTGCTGCCAAGAAAGATTAAGTTTGAATAAAGTTCTAAAAAGAATTCTTTTTCTTTGGGGTTTTGAGTTTTTTTAAATGCCCTTTTAACTCTACACCAAATATAGCCTGGGCAGAAAGATGGGCGTGTACCTGAAAAGTGATGGCTGAGTGATTCCAGGGTGTAGACTTTAGTGCATTCTTCCGTGCATTTCATTCTTGGTGCTTGAACTGGGGGCAAGAAAATAAGGGATCCACATTACACCTGGATTATTACCCACCCAGGTTGTTTTGGCGTTAAAGGAACTAAGACGGAGTGGGCAATTATTTTCCATGGGGCCACAGGAGAAACAGAAAATATTGTGGTGGGCCGGGCCAAAATTCTGCATAGTTTTAATTTTATTTCTATAAAAAGCAGTAAATAGCATTGTCTTGGCAAGCTAGTAAAAGTGTTATAAGCAATAAAATTCTCATTGCTTAATACACTGAAGAAGCAGCTCGGATGGGCTGCGAAACGTTTTATTTTCAACCTAAAACATTTGTCCTGTTGACCAGTTAAATTTTTCCTTTGCATTGAATTCTACATACAAAAAATGTCACGCCTAAAATAAAAGCGACGCAGCTTTAGTCCATGAATAAGGTAAAATTATAAAAAGTTTTTTGTAATTTCAAATAAGCTTAAACAGGCTGGTCAGAGTCAACTCGAGGGCCTCATGTGGCCCCAGAGCTGTACAATGCCCAGGACTGAACTAAGATCATGTTGTATTTGAGGATACACATTTTAAAAAGTGTTCAAATGAACTTTCTTCTACTAAATTCTAATTCTTCTGATGTATTAGAAAAACATTGGACATGTTCCATTTGTTTAATCATCACAAACCAGTGTAGAAGTCATTAGAGTGTCCACTTTTAATGCTGAGGTTCAGTTGGTTTAAACCCAAAGGCTCAGGTTACACAGTTGGAGCTGTGGGCGTGAGGGGGTGGGCGTGAGTTGTGTGCCTGTTCATGATGAAGCACAGGATCAGAAGATTCACAGACATGTTTAATGTGCTGAATATTAACAATAGTTCATTTTGATCCCAGAATATAGATTACAAGCAAACAATCCAAAAGAAGCGTTTGAGACATGAATATGTAGTAGAAATTCCACACTTGTGAAGTCGTATAACATGGAGTTCAGTTGGTGCTGCAGACACATTTCTACAGAGATCCACTTCCTGCTTCACACTACACCTGGCTCCTGCTGAGGCTACTCCACATTTGAACTGATAAGTGCATTAGTGATGTGAAGAGGTCCTTGGTGTACACAGGAACAGAAAGTCACGAGAGATCCCCAGTTGCTGTAGCGACCAGCAGCATGTGCCTTAGTCCGACTGTGGAGTAAGGGTCCGTCTGGTGCGGCGGCGCTCAGGCGTTGTTGATGACGATGAGTGTGGGGCCGTGGCTGTGGATGCTCTCTGGAAGGGTATCCGACTGCGCGGGTCTCACCAAAACTCTGCAGCTGCTCAGGTCGTACACTCCGGCACTGTAGAAGCAGGCGCGCAGGGGCAGACGGCGCACTTCCTCTGGCCCCAGCATTACGCGGTACTGGCTTTTCCCCACCCAAGAGAACAGGGTGCACGGGTCGGCCGCCTCACTGCCACACATCACACAAGGAACACAGTGCGGAGCAGTCAGTCTGGCTCTGTGGTCAAGCCATACTTTTTAGTTTTAGATTCACTACAAAGCTCTAGGACAGGGCTACAGGACTATGGCCTCTGGGCCGGACATGCACAACACATCACCACAATTTTGATCGCAATAAATATCAAGATGTAGAATATCAATCCAGTACTGAATCAGTATTAAACTAGGACTAGACTAGTACCACTGGGTCTGAACCAGGACTGACCCAAAATTAAACTAGGACTATCAGAACTTAAAGAAGAAAAACTATTTAGAAGGTGGGCTGTGGGCTGGTTAAGATTATAGAAGGGCCTGATTTGGCCCCTGGGCCGCAAGTTGAATCTGCCCCCTCTAGGAAAACCGTGAACTCACTTTGCCACATTTCCCACTCACTTTGGGGTACTTGTTTAGTAAACTAACTGCTCAGACCCAGCATGAAGAAATCACTTCCCTGGTCTCGCCCTTAGTGTCACCTTAGGTCACTCATGTCACCCCAACCCCACCTTAGTCTCCCTCTTGTCTCAGAGGATCTCTCACCCAGAGGTTCGGTGCTGCAGCTCCACACTGACCTGGGCGGCGCTCACAGACATGTTGGTGAGGGTCAGGCTCACACACACCACGCACATGCTGAGGACACACGCACAGTTAGGGGGCGCTGGTGGAAGTGTGTAATATGGGTCGTGTCTTGCTGAGTTGGGATAGGCTGTGCCCCATTCCCATCACAGTGTGCTTTATTTTCTTTGAGAGGCACTGACCTGCTGGAGCCAAAGGCGTGGCTGTGGCTCTCGGGGTAGCTCAGGTTAGTCCGGACCAGCCCACTGAAGTCCAGTTTGGGGACCGCAGGAGGAGGGGTCGGCTCCGAGCGGAACCTGAGCAGCATCATGTCTGCAGTGTCCAGCTGAAACACAGGCCAGGTGAAAAATAGGTTCAGTAAAGGTTAGGCAACAAATGACGATGGTAACTGTAAAAACAGTCTCCGGGAAATTCAGGTAAGACAATAAATCCATAAAAGCCAGTGTGTGTGTGTGGTGCATACGTTGTGTGGTTCAGGGGTCTTCTGGCCCACATCCTGCAGAGCCACGTGGAGCTGACCCTCCAGGATCAGCTGCTTATTGTCCTCCACCACAAAGGCCTGTGGACAGAACCAGGGTCAGAGCACAGTCCTGCTCTAAACATCACAGCTGGAGTCTTCTTATATGATCTGCCCTCCTCAACCCCCCCTCGGCCCCCTCTGGTCCTGACCTTCCAGATGACGATGATGTGCAGGTCTAGCTCAGCAGGAGCGAGCTCTGTGGGGCTCTGGCTCTTGGTATCACAGCAGCGGAAAAAGAAGTCTCCACAGGGAGTGGCCGAGCTGACCACCTGCACACAACACCACACACAGTTTCATTCTAAGTTTGAGATCACAATTTGTGTAAAAAACAACGATCTCTAAATGCAAATTAGCCTGGGCTATGAATTTTGTAGTGTGCAACATGTTTAATGTACACACTACACTACACTATAACCTCAGTAACATCACACTGGTTTATGATCCACATCTAAAATGAATTTCCAAAGCCTTATTAAAGGTTTGGTTTGTCAAACATAAAATGTAAACAGCACCAATATGAATGATCCACTGTACTGACCATCTCGCCCCTTTGCTTCAAGGTGTGGCCCTGAGTGCAAAAGCCTGGGTCCTACACTTGGTAATAGAATATTTTCATTGCATAAAAAGGAGCATAAGTGGGTGTGTTGTTTTCTTTTGGAGTGAAGTGTAAAGAAGAAAACATTTTACCCTTTCGTTGGCCAGGTTCAGATCCACAAAAGTGAATTTCTCAGCTGCATCTAGGAGACAGAGAGAGAGAAGAGTCTGAGTCTGTGTGAGTCTGTGTGTGTGTGTGTGTGTGTGTGAGAGTGTGTGTGAGTCTGTGTGAGTGAGAGAATGTGTGTGTGTGTGTGAGTCTGTGTGTGTGTGCGAGTCTGTGTGTGAGTCTGTGTGTGAGTCTGTGTGTGTGCGTGAGTCTGTGTGTGTGTGAGTCTGTGTGTGTGTGAGTCTGTGTGTGTGAGTCTGTGTGTGTGAGTGAGTGTGAGTCTGTGTGTGTGTGAGTCTGTGTGTGTGTGAGTCTGTGTGTGAGTCTGTGTGTGTGAGTGAGTGTGAGTCTGTGTGTGTGTGAGTGTGTGTGTGAGTCTGTGTGTGTGTGAGTGTGTGTGTGAGTCTGTGTGTGTGTCTGTGTGTGTGTGAGAGTGAGTCTGTGTGTGTGTGAGTCTGTGTGTGTGTGAGTCTGTGTGTGAGTCTGTGTGTGTGAGTGAGTGTGAGTCTGTGTGTGTGTGAGTGTGTGTGTGAGTCTGTGTGTGTGTGAGTGTGTGTGTGAGTCTGTGTGTGTGTCTGTGTGTGTGTGAGAGTGAGTCTGTGTGTGTGAGTGAGTGTGAGTCTGTGTGTGTGTGTGAGTCTGTGTGTGTGTGTGAGTCTGTGTGTGTGTGTGTGAGTCTGTGTGTGTGTGAGTCTGTGTGTGAGTCTGTGTGTGTGAGTGAGTGTGAGTCTGTGTGTGTGTGAGTCTGTGTGTGTGTGTGAGTGTGTGTGTGTGTCTGTGTGTGTGTGAGAGTGAGTCTGTGTGTGTGAGTCTGTGTGTGTGAGTCTGTGTGTGTGAGTCTGTGTGTGTGTGAGTCTGTGTGTGTGTGTGAGTGTGTGTGTGTGTCTGTGTGTGTGTGAGAGTGAGTCTGTGTGTGTGAGTCTGTGTGTGTGAGTCTGTGTGTGTGTGAGTCTGTGAGTGTGTGTGTGAGTCTGTGTGTGTGTGTGAGTCTGTGTGTGTGTCTGTGTGTGTGTGAGAGTGAGTCTGTGTGTGTGTGAGTCTGTGAGTGTGTGTGTGAGTCTGTGTGTGTGTGTGTGTGTGTGAGTCTGTGTGTGAGTCTGTGTGTGAGTCTGTGTGTGAGTGTGTGAGAGAGAATGTGTGTATGTGTGTTTATGTGTATGTGTGTGTGTGTGTGTGTGTGTGTGTGTGTGTGTGTGTGTGTGTGTGTGTGTGTGTGTGTGTACATGACGTGGTACCAGGAGGGGCTCTGCACTGCACGGCCCTGAAGCACAGCTTGGCTCTCTCTCTGCTGCTGAGGCGCCACTCTGTCCCCAGGAGCACAGGTCAGAGGTCAGGGTCACACAGCACATCATTACATCATCATGGTCAAGTCAAACCCATATATTATATAGACTCATGACACAGAGGGAAATATTTCTACTTTAGTTCTTTCATTTTTATGATTACAGCTAAAAAAACTAAATTATCTCAGAAAATTAGAATACTGTATGAGATCAATTTTAAAATTATATTTTAGACAGAAATGTTCAGGCTTCTGAAAAGTGTGTTTTCATTTTCATGCACTCAAAACTTTGCTGGGCCTCCTTTGGCATGAATGCCCCGGGGCATGGATGAGACCCCCCTGTGGCACTGCTCAGGTGGAAGCCCAGGATGCTTTGATAATGGCCTTCAGGTCATCTGCACTGTGGCTCTAGTGTCTCAGTCTGCAGGCCAGTCAATCAGAGGAACATCATGATCAGTGAGCCATCTTTCGGTACTTTTGGCTGTGTGGGCAGGTGTCAAGTCCTGCTGAAAAATGAAATCCGCATCTTCATAAAGCTTGTCAGCAGAAGAAAGCATGAAGTGCTCTGAAATGTCCTGGTAGATGGCTGCGCTGACTGTGGACTTCAGAAAACACAGTGGACCAACACAGTGGTCCAAATCATCACTGAACTTCAAGCAACGTGGATTCTGTGCCTCTCCACTCTTCCTCCAGACTCTGGGACCTTATTTCCAAAAGAAATGCAAAATGGACTTTCATCTGAACAGAGACTTTGGACCACTGAGCAAGAAGTCCACTTCTTTTTCTCCACACTCCACGTGTCTTACAAGGACATGTCTTATGTCTCGTGTCCCTTTTCCTACCACATTTTTTTTCTTCCATTCCAGTCGTTCTAAACATGTTTGGATGTTTGGACAGCTCTCTGAACAACCAACTTCTTAAGCAATGACTTTTTGTGTCTTTCTCCTTGTGGAAGGTGCCAGTGTCCAGTCAGCAGCCTTCCCCATGACTGTGTCGCCCACTGACCCACACTGAGAGACCATTTAAAGGCTCAGGAGGTGTTCTCATTTAATTAGCTGATTAAGGTGTAACACTGTGACAATAGTGAATTTTGGTTTTTCATTATTTGTAACAAAACATTTCACTCTATATAACACATGGGTTTGACATTCTGAAATGACCAGTACACATATACACAGCACAGACAGAGCAGACCTTTGTGGTGGGAGGGGTTGATGCAGGTCTGCAGGCACCACCGCTGACCACAGCTCGACACCTGGACGATGTGGAACTCCCTGACCCCAGCTTCACTCTGCAACACACACAATGTCACACACAGCACAATGTGAGCCACACACTTATGCACACACCAGAGCTCACCAGGTTGATATTTTCCACATCCACAAACACAAGCATTCCACTGGGCTGGACCGGATCAGACTGATGAGGGTCAGGCTGGTGAGGTGTGAACAGGGCGGAGCCGGGGGTGTGGCAGGCGGAGGCGGTCACACTGAGGGAGCGACTGGAGCAGATGAACACAGTGTGGCGCAGCACCCTGTGGCTGAGGACAACAGTGTCAACAGCTGAGATGAGCTCTTAAACTAGAACTATACAATGATGTAACAGTGCTGTCCCGCACAGACTTACTGCTCTACAATGTACTGGGCGTACCTGATCTTGCCTCCCTTCTCTGTGCTTTCATAGTAGAACAGGAAGTTGATTTCATGGACTCCCTCTTTATCTGGGCCCCGCAGCCACAGGGGCAGCTGCATGGACTCCCCGGGCCTAAGCACGCCTCCCTCAATGGGGATGGAGATGACCGAGGAGGGCTGGAGGAAGTCCTGAGCTGACACCAGCACATGTGGGTGCTGGGGCTCCCCGGTCACAGTCTTGTAGGCGGAGCAGTTTTCAGCAGATCCAGGGGTCAGGGGGGTCAGCGGGCTGCTGCTGGCAGAGCCGAAGGTGAAGAAGGTGGGGTGAGTGGACACCACCCTGAGGCCGCACAGTCCCACAGAGCTCATGTTACAGAACTCAATGTAAGCCTTCCGGATCTCTCCACAAAGCAGTGCTGAGGGAAACTGCAGGAAGAACACCTGAGGGACAGGACATGTACAGTGAGCTTCAGGAGCCTCATAGCGCCTCCTACAGGACCACAGGAGAACAGCACACTCACCTCCAGTAAAGGCATGGGCGCAGTGACGATGGGCTGGAGCCTCTCGTCTCGCCCGTGCCGCACAGACATCTTGTCCTCTTTAGTCTGGTTCAGACGTGGGCCCTGGATCTTCAGTTCCTGCCTGCCTCGCACCACCTGCATGTCCCCTGCACAGACAACACCGTTGGCAGATTTATGAGCATGTCTATAACACTGAACGTAAGCCCCACTCCCTTTAGAACAGGACACTGAACCAGCCAGGACAATACTACACATGAGCTCCGTCACCTCCACCTCCTCTGAACCAACTTGTACTTCATATGAAACTACTATCACATTCTGATGTTACCACTGCAGTGTCAGAATGAACAGTTAAAGCATGTTGAAACTAACCTGACTATTCAAATGTAATTCTGTGTACATGTTTGTTGGCTGCTGTTCTTTGCACTCAGAGCATTTCACAGGCCGTGGAAACACAGGCAGTACCTTCTGCAGGATCCCCGGCTGCAGACAGACTGTAGCCCAACCCCGTCACGCTGAGCTGCCCTGTCCTCCGAGGAACCAGCCTCAGACGAGCCTGACACACACAAGCACAAGGTCAGCAGTGTGTGGGAAGCTCCAGACCACCTCCAGACACACGCGCACATGCACACAGTCTCCCCCTCACTCACCACTTTGGTCTCCTCTGGGGCCAGGGGAAAGTCTGCGATCACCTCATTGGTCATCACCTCCTCTGCCTGTCAGGGATCAGCACAATGTGAGGATGAGGAGGGCTGGGCTAAAAGGATACCGATCCTTTTGGTTATAAACATCTCGTGCATATTAATGTACAGTGTGAACCCAGTGCACATCTATGCATCAGAAAGAAAATACACTGCTCATAAAAATTAAAGGAACATTTTGAAAACACACCAGATGTGAAAAAATATGTATGTTGGATATCTATACAAATGTGGACAGGGCAATATCTTAGGAACAAAAGGATGCTCCTCTTTTAATGGAAATGATCAACAGGAGCACTAGAGCTGCAACAGTGAGGCAGCCCCTAAAACAGGACTGGTTTTACATGTGGAGGTCATTTCATGTTTCTTTTTCTTGGTCTTTTTTGGCTGGTTTGCCACTAGTGCTGCTTTGTCTAGAGCGGATATCCCTACTGGGAACACCAGGTGACTCTTTAACCCTACAGAAATTGGACGTGCCATTGCAAAGACATTTAATTTATCTCATAGCACAATCTCCAGAGCATGGAACAGGCAGTTACTCTAGGAGAGCTGGACAGGGCCGTAGAAGGTCCTCAGATCCAGCAGGGCTCATATCTGTTCCTTTGTGCAAGGAGGAACAGAATCAGAATCAAACTTCATGAGGGTGGCTTGAGGGCACCACGTCCTGTAGTGGACCCTGGGCTCACCACCCTGCACTGTGGAGCTCCACTGGTATTTGCTAGACGACACCAGAAATGGCAAGTCCTCCTCTGGTGTCCTGTGCTTTTCACAGGTGAGAGCAGGTTCACCCTGAGCACCTGTGACAGATGTGAAATAGTCTGGAGAAGACGAGGAGAACGCTCTGCTGCTGCAACATGACTCAGCATGAGCCGTTTGGTGGGTCAGTGATGGTCTGGAGAGGCAGATCCATGGAGGGACCATAGAGTGTATAAAAGAAGTGGACTAAGTGAGTGTGACATCACCCACAGTGTTCAGCGCCACTCAAATGCGGCTTGTGATGCTCACGGTTACAGGGGCGAATCTGGAGCCAGCCAGTTATGAATGAGATATTTTTGACAAACAAAATAGGGGAGAAAAAATCAGGATCATGTAAAGCGAGTTAATACAAACATTTTAAGACCAAAATGACAATGCCACAGCAGCAGTTGCAGAGAGAGGAGCGACAAAATGTAAGTCAGTGGGGCCCAGGGAAGAGCCTCCTGGCACATGGTTAGCGAGTTAGCTCTGTACACTCATATATACAGTGTATAGGAGGGACACACAGACCTCTGCCGGCTAAAAGACAGCACTCTGACTGCCATTAGGTATCAAGGTGAAATCCCTGAACTCATTGTCAGATCCTACGCAGCAGGTCCTGGGTTCCTCCTGATGCACGACAGTGCCCTGCTTCATGTGGTAAGAGTCTGCAGGCAGAACCTGGAGGATGAACGGATTGATAGAACTGATTGACCCTCATGATCACCTGACTTAAACCCGATAGAACTCCTCTGGAACATTATGTTTGGGTTCATCAGATGCTCCAGGTTCCTCCTCAGACTCTACAGGAGCTCAGTGATGTTCTCACAGAAACACCTTCGGTCATCTCATTAGGAGCCACAACATTGTCAAACATGCACACAAGCACATGGGGACCAAACAGGATATTGAGAAGCATTTTGAGTTGCAGAAATTACATTTTGGCAAAATGGACTAGGCTGCCACATTATTTCACTTTGATTTTCAGGGTGTCTGTAAAATGAAGCCCTCTGTGGGTGAAAATGTCATTTCCATTAACAGAGGTGGCATCCTTTTGTTCCTAAGACATTGCTCTGTCCATATTCATATAGATCCAGCATATTTTTTTCACATTAAGATCTGATGTGTCCCTTTAATTTTAAGCAGTATATTTTCTAAATACATAAACTAAGTTCCGTTTAATTTCATCATAATGAAAGAGTTTATGGTCCCCCCTGGTGGTGCATACCAGAACTGCAGGAGAGTCCTCATTGGACAGTTCTGTGGAGTCTCCATCTGCAGTGAACCTCCAGAGCAGTGTGAGCTCGGACAGAGACAACGGCACCTTCAGGGGGTTCCTCAGGAGCACCTCCACGATGATGGGCTCTGCACACACATGCGGCCTGAGGGCTGAGGTCATATGGTAATGAGGTAATGATATGCTCTGTGTGTGAACTGACCTTGAAGTACAGCCAGGGGGCGTCGCAGATTGTCCGTCTGGCTGTGGAGACAGTACTGAGTGGGTTGAAAAGCTACAGGAGCGATCCCACGGTGAGCTGCAGACACCAGCTGCAGTTCCAGCTGGCACCACATGGCGGCGTTGTCCTGGACATATTCCTGATCCAGAGACACGTGGGTGGCCGCTTGCTTCTCTCCTACACACACAGGCACAGGTATAACCACAGGTGGTATAACCACATGTTTAAGGCCTCCTGTTTGCTGAGGTAGCAGCAGGACGACTCATTTAGAGTAAAAGCCCAAATAAGCATGAGGGGACTAACACATTATCATGAACACATGTGGACCTTACCTTCTGCAGGACGGCGCTCGGGGCCAAAGTACACTCTGGTGGCAGAGCTCTGGATGCAGGGCAGAGGCAGGTCAGAGCAGGTCTCTGTGCCCCCCACACCACTCTGCTGAACACAGAAACCACTGAGCTACACAAGAGGGCCCACCTATCTGCTAAAACTATACATGTGTCATATCTTTAACAGTACACACACACATCATTTCTGTTGGTCACTGCTGCTGGGCCCAGGTGTATCCTGTAGGAGCTCACCTTAAAGACATAAAGGTACTCTCGGAGGAAGGCCCCCTGCTGTGCGGCTGTCTGCTGGCTCTCTTTCTCCAGGATGACCTTGAAGGCCTCCACAGCTCTGTCTGCCCGCTGCAGTGTGAAGGACTGGCGCCCGATTGTGAAGTTAATGTGGTCCTCTGCCAGAGACCAGCCGCGGCCCTGATACACCTGCATGGCGTGGCAGTAGCAGCGCAGGGCATGCCTCCTCTGAACAGTCACACAGGGGAGAGAGCGAGCAGCTTAAAATGAGTCACAGCAACATCCATATAACAGCATTTTTATAACCAGGGGTGGTGCATTCTGCATGGTTAGACTTAGATGAAGGTACTGCTCCAGACCCCAACTAACATGTATTTTGCAAAACACATCCAATTTACTCAAAAGCTGTTCATTATTCAGAGCATCATTCTAAAGTCCTGCTCTGTATCTAAAACTAGGTGATAACATTTGATCCATGCAGTGCCCCGTGTCCATGAGCAGGTCTGAGCTCACCTGTCCAGCCTTACTGAAGCGGTGCCCGGCCAGGATCATGTGGAAGGCGAACTTGCGCACCATGGGAGTCCTCATGTTGATGAAGCAGTGAGCCGCCTGCTCCAGCAGGAGAGCACTGCGCAGGTCTGAGTCCTGGAACACACAGCCAGCAGCTCAGTCTTATCTATTAGGTCCAGTCCTTAGAAACTTTGCTTTTTTCAAACATTATGACTCTAGCCTTAATTTTGCTTTTAAAACTACCCCTTGTACCCTATAATGAAGTGTTATACATACTTTTTCTCCAGTACAGCCTGTTATTTCACAATCTGCTGCTGTAGTTGTATCATGTGACTGTAATAAAAGCTATAGGACCAGGAATAGAGATGAAAAAAAAAAAAAAAACAGAAAATAAAATCCCCACTCTTTTATACAAAACACACAGCAAACATGTAGAAACAAATTTTGGACATAAAAAATGCTTAATTTAGGGCCTTAGCGACAAAAATGCTAAATATCAAGTCTGTAAGTAAATAAAAAAATATCCTTATTGCCCTAAAAACAAAAAAAAAGTGTAATCGCTCCATTACTTTACTGGTGCCAGTCATGGAAACAGCTCCTGTAAAGTCCAGGGCCAGAGCATAGAACAGAGTAGGGGTGGGCGATATCTCGATATTTAAAATATATCGAGGTATTTTTGTAACTCGATATGAATTCTGACATATCGATATATCGCTATAATGCTTATGTTTACTTCTGGTTTCACCGCTTCGCTTGTTTTGCCTTCTCTGTGCTGCGCTCGCCCGCGCCTCTTCACTTTTGTCCCCGGAGCTCCTCCGCGGAGCCTGGAGCTGCCGTGGACTAAACCAGGACTAGGACTAAACCAGGACTAGGACCAGGGCTCTACAGTGCGCCCATTTCACTTGCATTTGCTAGCAAATATTCCGGCGTGCGAACGGCGAAAACAAAAGGCGAACCTGTGCGAGTGCTTCTGCAGCCACAATAAGGAGCTGCGCACAGACGTAACGTGACGAGTTAAACGTTCTAAATACACCCGCCCTGCCCTGCATGACACCTCCGACCGCGCAGGACCCCAGTCTACGAGCTCCGTGTGTGGCCGATATCACTCATACGAAGAAAATTCAAAACACACCCACGCCCCGCAGCAGGACCCACACCTGTCCCACCACAGTAGACACCCCCACACCGCTGGGCTTCCTTCTCCGCTAAAGCGAGAGCTTTGTCTTGGTCTTGTCGGACTCAAGCGCATTTGGACTCAGGTCTGGACACTGAGTGCGGTCATATTTCATTAGTGCAGACCTATGGCACAGAGCAGGCTAAAGTTTACCTAATAAAATGCCAAATAAATCTTTTTGTCACAATGTGCGTTTGGTTTGGTAAATGTGCAGAGACTAAATACCACTTTAAAACAAGAGAAAGTAACTCCAGTTAGGAATTTGAAAATACAGGTTTAAAAATCCTACCCACTTTTTTCACTTTGAAGCAGTTTTGTATAAAGTGCCAGTGGAAGTTCTCTTTGCAGAGTGTTTAAGTGCAGTACTAAATGAATATTAATCAGATAAAATTAGTTTGTTTTTGCAGTGGGGGGAGGGGCTCCTAGAACAGAGCCACATCACTTGTAAAGCATTTCCATATTGTTTATTACATTTGTATTTGTTCATTTTGAGTGAAATAAACCTTTCAAATAAAAACAGAAAGAGATGCACAATTACACACACCAAGATGCGTAATTTTCCATGTGTGTGAGAATTAACTCCACTTAGAGCGACTTTTTCACTCGTTATAAACACACACAGTCAGAGGAGTCGACCATCTTGACTCACTTCACTCTTTGGCAAAGTTCTGGCCGATCAAAATGGACGGAGCGCATGAGTTTGGGGAAAACAAAGTTCCTATTGGACACTCGTTTTGTGCACATCACGCAGCGTGAGTGTGACGTAGGATAATGGGGCAGCTACGTACGGAAACCGCTATGTCTGCGATTTCAGAGGGGGAAAAAAGTAAGTTTCTGTCCTTTACGGTTAGAAAGTTATGCGCGGTTATTTAAAACATATTCCTTGTTATCATATACGATAACATAGGACTTCAGGGCTAGGAGTGATCATTTGAAGGTGATAAGTATCTCTTATTGTCCAGTGAAAAACACCCTCATACCTCACTGGTCATCTTGATCAGCAGTGTGGCAGCCTCAGCATATTTGCCCTGGCTCTTCAGGATCTCCACACTGAGCAACGTGCAGCGCTCGGCCAACACCATGTTCCTGCACACACATACACACACACACATACACACACACACACGTACACACACACACACACACGTACACAAACACACACACACACGTACACACACGTACACACACACACGTACACAAACACACAAACACACACACACACATACACAAACACACACACGTACACACACACACACGTACACAAACACACATACACACACACGTACACAAACACACGTACACACACACACACACACGTACACACACACACATACATACACACACACACACACACACGTACACACACACACACACACGTACACACACACACGTACACACACACACAGACGTACACACACACGCGTACACACACACGCGCGCGTACACAAACACACACACACAGACACACACACATACACACACATACACAAACACACATGTGCGTGCACACACACCTGCATACACACACACGTACACAAACACACATACACACACACGTACGTACACACACACACACACACACACACGTACACACACACACGTACACACACACGTACGTACACACACACACACACGTACACACACACGTACACAAACACGAACACACACACACACACGTACACACACACACACGTACACACACGTACACACACACACACGTACACACACACGTACGTACACACACACACGTATGTACACACACACACATACACAAACACACATACACACACGTACGTACACACACACACACACACACACATACACACACACACACATACGTACGTACACACACACACACACACACAAAATTTCTGAAATAACTATACATGGTTGTTCTATGGTTAGAATCAAAGAAGTGAAAGAGGAAGTGAGTGTGATGGCACAGCCAGTAGTGACAGGAGAGAATTTGGAGCGAGGCTCCATATGAGGAAAATGTTCTGAATGGACCAAAAAGCAAAATAAAAACTGAGCATCATGTAGACACACACACACACCTGCACGTGTCTTTGTACGTCTGGATGGCTGTGTCCATGTAGTGTGCTGGGTATGGTCTGGGAGCACCAGGCTGGAGGAAGGCCGACACCGCTGCCATCTCCTGTACACACAGAGACAGGACAGGTCAGGAGACACAGAGGACAGTGAGGTTAGGTAAGAGAGGCTGAACTCACCAGCGCCCCCGCTGCATACAGCATGGCCTGGTCAGACAGGAAGTCCTTCTTGGCCGTGTGGTAGCAGCTGTAGGCCAGCTCGTAGTGTTGCACCAGGAAGCACAGGTCAGCCATTTTGCGGATCTGCAGCTCAGGGGCCTCTGGGGGGTACCTCCATGGGGGAAACACACTTCATTATAGTCAGGTTTTCAACTGAATCAAAATGATCGAGAGAGACAGCAGCTTATGTGGCATGTTCATCACATATGTAGGATCAGTACTTACAAGAGCCCACTGGTGCTCTTGGGCTCAGCCACGCTCTTCTCTGGGGCTTTGCCGCCACCAAACCACTTCTTAGTGGCTGTAAAGAGGGAACGGCTCAGGCCTTTCCTGGAGACAAGCTATGGACACAGGAAGACTCTGAGCACAGGTGTACAGTAGAACTGAATCCACTGAATCCAACACAGACAGATAAAGGTCCTAATGTGTTTTTCTCTGTGTAGTTTGTATCTGTGTGTAAATGCTTCCATTTACACCAGTGCACTGACCACCAGAGGCAGCACTGAGGCACTGGCTTCTCGTGCTCTTGTGTCTGAACTAAACTTGTGACTCCAGAGTGAAAGTGTTGGGGGCAGACAGGTACAGACCGACCTGGTCATTGAGCTGGCGGATGTTCTTCTCAATGTGTGGCAGTAGGCCTCTAAAGGTGAACTCCTGGATAAACTGTCTGATGCGGTCATGGTCATTGAGTGTGAGGCAGGTGCCGTGGCCCCCGGGGGCCCCACTCATGCTGTCTGACGCTCTCCTGCCAGTGTCACAGGCACTCAGGGGTGGGAGGCCCCCTGTGTCCAGTGCCTGACTCTGGCTGTCAGATACTTCCCCTAAACACAGAACACAGGAGAGAAGGAGTGTGAGTAGAGAGAAAGAGTGTGTGAGGAGAGAGAGGGAGTGTGTGAGGAGAGAGAGGGAGTGTGAGGAGAGAGAAAGTGTGTGAGGAGAGAGAGAAAGAGTGTGTGAGGAGAGAGAAGGAGTGTGAGGAGAGAGAAAGAGTGTGTGAGGAGAGAGAGGGAGTGTGTGAGGAGAGAGAGGGAGTGTGAGTAGAGAGAAAGAGTGTGTGAGGAGAGAGAAAGAGTGTGTGAGGAGAGAGAGGGAGTGTGAGGAGAGAGAAAGAGTGTGTGAGGAGAGAGAGGGAGTGTGTGAGGAGAGAGAAAGAGTGTGTGAGGAGAGAGGGAGTGTGTGAGGAGAGAGAAAGAGTGTGTGAGGAGAGAGAGGGAGTGTGAGGAGAGAGAAAGAGTGTGTGAGGAGAGAGAGGGAGTGTGAGGAGAGAGAGAAAGAGTGTGTGAGGAGAGAGAGGGAGTGTGTGAGGAGAGAGAAGGAGTGTGAGGAGAGAGAAAGAGTGTGTGAGGAGAGAGAGGGAGTGTGTGAGGAGAGAGAGGGAGTGTGTGAGGAGAGAGAAAGAGTGTGTGAGGAGAGAGAGGGAGTGTGTGAGGAGAGAGAAAGAGTGTGTGAGGAGAGAGGGAGTGTGTGAGGAGAGAGAAAGAGTGTGTGAGGAGAGAGAGGGAGTGTGAGGAGAGAGAAAGAGTGTGTGAGGAGAGAGAGGGAGTGTGAGGAGAGAGAGAAAGAGTGTGTGAGGAGAGAGAGGGAGTGTGTGAGGAGAGAGAAGGAGTGTGAGGAGAGAGAAAGAGTGTGTGAGGAGAGAGAGGGAGAGTGTGAGGAGAGAGAAAGTGTGTGAGGAGAGAGAGAAAGAGTGTGTGAGGAGAGAAAGGGAGAGTGTGAGGAGAGAGAAGGAGTGTGAGGAGAGAGAAAGAGTGTGTGAGGAGAGAGAGGGAGAGTGTGAGGAGAGAGAAGGAGTGTGAGGAGAGAGAGGGAGTGTGAGGAGAGAGAGGGAGTGTGAGGAGAGAGAAAGTGTGTGAGGAGAGAGAGAAAGAGTGTGTGAGGAGAGAGAGGGAGTGTGAGGAGAGAGAGAAAGAGTGTGTGAGGAGAAGAGAGAGAGTGTGTGAGGAGAGAGAAAGTGTGTGTGAGGAGAGAGAGGGAGTGTGTGAGGAGAGAGAGGGAGTGTGAGGAGAGAGAGAAAGAGTGTGTGAGGAGAAGAGAGAGAGTGTGTGAGGAGAGAGAGAAAGAGTGTGTGAGGAGAGAGAGAAAGAGTGTGTGAGGAGAGAGAGAAAGAGTGTGTGAGGAGAGAGAGTGTGTGAGGAGAGAGAGGGAGTGTAAGGAGAGAGTGTGTGTGTGTGCCTGCGTGTGTGTGTGCCTGTGTGTGTGCCTGCGTGTGTGTGTGCGTGTGTGCCTGCGTGTGTGCCTGCGTGTGTGTGTGCCTGCGTGTGTGTGTGCCTGCGTGCGTGCGTGTGTACCTGCGTGCGTGCGTGTGTGCCTGCGTGTGTGTGTGCCTGCGTGTGTGTGTGCCTGCGTGTGTGCGTGTACCTGCGTGCGTGCGTGTGTGCCTGCGTGTGTGCGTGTGTGCCTGCGTGTGTGCGTGCGTGCGTGCGTGTGTGCCTGCGTGCGTGCGTGTGTGCCTGCGTGTGTGTGTGTGCCTGCGT
Organism: Odontamblyopus lacepedii; assembly: GCA_034769755.1. Classification (NCBI taxonomy): domain Eukaryota; kingdom Metazoa; phylum Chordata; class Actinopteri; order Gobiiformes; family Gobiidae; genus Odontamblyopus; species Odontamblyopus lacepedii. The sequence goes on along the minus strand of CM068350.1, from coordinate 1,203,042 downwards.
GCGTGCGTGTGTGCCTGCGTGCGTGTGTGCCTGTGTGTGTGTGTGCGCCTGCGTGTGTGCGTGTGTACCTGCGTGCGTGTGTGCGCCTGCGTGTGTGCGTGTGTACCTGCGTGCATGTGTGCGCCTGCGTGCGTGCGTGTGTGCCTGCGTGTGCGCGTGTGTGCCTGCGTGTGTGTGTGTGCCTGTGTGTGTGAGTGTGTGTGTGTGCCTGCGTGCGTGCGTGTGCCTGCGTGCGTGCGTGTGTGCCTGCGTGTGTGCCTGCGTGTGTGTGTGTGTGCCTGCGTGTGTGTGTGTGCCTGCGTGTGTGCCTGCGTGTGTGCCTGCGTGTGTGTGTGCCTGCGTGTGTGCGTGTGTACCTGCGTGTGTGTGTGTGCCTGCGTGTGTACCTGCGTGCGTGTGTACCTGCGTGTGTGTGTGTGTGCCTGCGTGTGTGTGTACCTGCATGCGTGTGTGCCTGCGTGTGTGCCTGCGTGTGTGCCTGCGTGTGTGCCTGCGTGTGTGTGTGCCTGCGTGTGTGCCTGCGTGTGTGTGTGTGCCTGCGTGTGCCTGCGTGTGTGTGTGTGCCTGCGTGTGTGCCTGCGTGTGTGTGTGCCTGCGTGTGTGCGTGTGTGCCTGCGTGTGTGCCTGTGTACCTGCGTGTGTGCCTGCGTGTGTGTGTGTGCCTGCGTGTGTGAGTGTGTACCTGCGTGCGTGCGTGTGTGCCTGCGTGTGTGTGTGTGTGCCTGCGTGTGTGTACCTGCATGCGTGTGTGCCTGCGTGTGTGCGTGTGTGCCTGCGTGTGTGCCTGCGTGTGTGTGTGTGTACCTGCATGTGTGCGTGTGTGCCTGCGTGTGTGCCTGCGTGTGTGTGTGTGCCTGCGAGTGTGCGTGTGTACCTGCGTGCGTGCGTGTGTGCCTGCGTGCGTGCGTGTGTGCCTGCGTGTGTGCCTGCGTGTGTGTGTACCTGCGCAGGTGCGCAGGTGCCTGCGCAGTGTGCCTGCGGGTGTGCCTGCGTGTGTGCGTGTGCCTGCGTGTGTGCGTGTGTGTGTGCCTGACTGTGTGTGCCTGCGTGTGTGCCTGCGTGTGTGCTTGTGTGTGCGTGTGTGCCTGCGTGTGTGCCTGCGTGTGTGCGTGTGTGCCTGCGTGTGTGCCTCTGTGTGTGCCTGCGCGCAGGTGCGCAGGCCTGCGCAGGTGCCTGCGCAGGTGCCTGCGTGCGCATGCGTGTGTGTGCCTGCGTGTGTGCTGCCTGCGTGTGCGCCTGCGTGTGTGCCTGTGTACCTGCGTGCGTGCGTGTGACTGCGTGTGGCGCAGGTGTGCCTGCGTGTGTGCCTGCGCAGGTGCGCAGGTGCCTGCGTGTGTGCGTGTGTGCCTGCCTGTGTGTGCGTGTGTGCCTGCGTGTGTGCATGTGTGTGCGTGTGTGTGCCTGCGTGTGTGCGTGTGTGTGCCTGCGTGTGTGCCTGCGTGTGTGCCTGCGTGTGCGCCTGCGTGTGTGCCTGCGTGCGTGCGTGTGCCTGCGTGTGTGCCTGCGTGTGTGTGTGTGTGCCTGCGTGTGTGTGTGTGTGTGTGTGCCTGCGTGTGTGCCTGCGTGTGTGCCTGCGTGTGTGCCTGTGTGCGTGCGTGTGTGCGTGTGTACCTGTGTGCGTGCGTGTGTACCTGCGTGTGTGCCTGCGTGTGTGCCTGCCTGCGTGTGTGCGTGTGTGCCTGCCTGCGTGTGTGTGTGTGTGCCTGCGTGTGTGCATGTGTGTGCGTGTGTGTGCCTGCGTGTGTGCGTGTGTGCCTGCGTGTGTGCCTGCGTGTGTGCCTGCGTGCGTGCGTGTGTGCCTGCGTGCGTGCGTGTGTGCCTGCGTGTGTGCCTGCGTGTGTGTGTGTGTGCCTGCGTGTGTGTGTGTGTGTGTGTGTGCCTGCGTGTGTGCCTGCGTGTGTGCCTGCGTGTGTGCCTGTGTGCGTGCGTGTGTACCTGCGTGTGTGCGTGTGTACCTGTGTGCGTGCGTGTGTACCTGCGTGTGTGCCTGCGTGTGTGCCTGCCTGCGTGTGTGCGTGTGTGCCTGCCTGCGTGTGTGTGTGTGTGTGTGCCTGCGTGTGTGCCTGCGTGTGTGCCTGTGTGCGTGCGTGTGTACCTGCGTGTGTGCGTGTGTACCTGTGTGCGTGCGTGTGTACCTGCGTGTGTGCCTGCCTGCGTGTGTGTGTGTGTGTGTGCCTGCGTGTGTGCCTGCGTGTGTACCTGCGTGTGTGCCTGCGTGTGTGCGTGTGTGCCTGCCTGCGTGTGTGCGTGTGTGCCTGCCTGCGTGTGTGTGTGTGTGTGTGGTCTTCTGGGTGCTCTCCGTACAGAATTCATGGTGGTGCCCTGTGTTGAGGATCATGTAGTTTTTCTTACTATGTTAAGTCATTTGTCTTTAGTGCGGGCTGTAAATATGTAGGTGTAGGGGGAGTGCGCGCGTGTGTGTGTGTGTGTAAGAGGAGTATGTGTGTGTGTTTGTGTGTGTGTAAGAGGAGTATGTGTGTGTGTAAGAGGAGAATGTGTGTGTGTGTGTGCAGGGGTTTGACCTGTGTCTGCCTGCTCTGGGGCCTCAGCCGTCACACTGCCTGATGTGGAGTCCCCGTCCTGCACAGTCACACAGGGACAGACAGGTCACATTTGTAGGGTGGGCAGAGGATGGGTCACACATTTGTAGGGTGGGCAGAGGATGGGTCACACATTTGGATGGTGGGCAGAGGATGGGTCACACATTTGTAGGGTGGGCAGAGGATGGGTCACACATTTGTAGGGTGGGCAGAGGATGGGTCACACATTTGTAGGGTGGGCAGAGGATGGGTCACACATTTGGATGGTGGGCAGAGGACGGGTCACACATTTGGATGGTGGGCAGAGGATGGGTCACACATTTGTAGGGTGGGCAGAGGATGGGTCACACATTTGTAGGGTGGGCAGAGGATGGGTCACACATTTGGATGGTGGGCAGAGGACGGGTCACACATTTGGATGGTGGGCAGAGGACGGGTCACACATTTGGATGGAGAGTGGGTCTCACCACAGAGTGCAGGTAGCTCTTGTGCAGGTACTGGCTCCAGGGGTCTGGAATCTGCTCCTCCTCTGATGCCCCCTCTGTGCGCGAGTTGATCTTTAGTAGATAGCAGCCCTGGGTCCCATACCTCTGCTTCATGTCCTCATAGACAGTCTCCGCTCTGCAACACAGAATACTCCTGACATCCTCACATATGCAGAGACAGACACCTTCACCTTCTCCTGACCAGACCTGTGGGGTCCAGCCACACTAACTCCTGGAGTTTAAGCACCTTAAAGGCTCTACCTGATTTTTACAGACTTAAAAAACCTGGAAAACAGACATATTTCAGTTTAAATGTTTTGCCATTGTCCAAAGGTATTTCTAATTGTTTTTCACGGCTCTCTGAGACCAGTGTAGAGTTTTGGCATAATGGTAAAGGTAATATCAACTAACATGCTAATGTGCACTTTCTGATGTGGTCTCTATTCACTCATAGTTATAAACACTAATGTAGCTTCATAACCAACCTGTGGTCGTCGCCCTGGCTGACGTCGTGCAGGAGGACATAGTACTTAAGTGTGTTGGGGATGAACCACTTGGGGGCGCTGTATTCTCCACTGTGCTGGACCTGGTGCTGCTCCTGGGACAGCTTGAGGAACTGCTCAAACGGGACAGCCTCTGAGGAGGACACCACCAGCAGGCCTGCAGTCACAGGTCAAGGAGGACACACGAGAGGACACAGAGGAGGACACAGAGGAGGACACAGAGGAGGACACAGGGGAGGACACAGAGGAGGACACAGGGGAGGACACAGAGGAGGACACAGAGGAGGACACAGAGGAGGACACAGGGGAGGACACAGAGGAGGACACAGGAGGACACAGGAGGACACAGGAGGACACAGGGGAGGACACAGGGGAGGACACAGAGGAGGACACACAGGAGGACACACAGGAGGACACAGGGGAGGACACAGAGGAGGACACACAGGAGGACACACAGGAGGACACGCGGGAGGACACGCGGGAGGACACACAGGAGGACATACAGGAGGACACACAGGAGGACACACAGGAGGACACACAGGAGGACACAGAGGAGGACACAGAGGAGGACACACAGGAGGACACACAGGAGGACACAGGGGAGGACACAGAGGAGGACACAGAGGAGGACACACAGGAGGACACACAGGAGGACACGCGGGAGGACACGCGGGAGGACACACAGGAGGACATACAGGAGGACACACAGGAGGACACACAGGAGGACACACAGGAGGACACAGAGGAGGACACACAGGAGGACACACAGGAGGACACACAGGAGGACACACAGGAGGACACACAGGAGGACACAGAGGAGGACACAGAGGAGGACACAGGAGGACACAGAGGAGGACACACAGGAGGACACACAGGAGGACACAGGAGGACACAGGAGGACACACAGGAGGACACACAGGAGGACACACAGGAGGACACACGGGAGGACACAGGGGAGGACACAGAGGAGGACACAGAGGAGGACACACAGGAGGACACACAGGAGGACACAGGGGAGGACACAGAGGAGGACACACAGGAGGACACACAGGAGGACATACAGGAGGACACACAGGAGGACACACAGGAGGACACACAGGAGGACACAGAGGAGGACACACAGGAGGACACAGGGGAGGACACAGGAGGACACAGAGGAGGACACACAGGAGGACACACAGGAGGACACAGGAGGACACAGGAGGACACACAGGAGGACACACAGGAGGACACACAGGAGGACACACAGGAGGACACACAGGAGCATGGGGCCCACAGTGTGGAGCAGTGATGATTCTGTTGTGGGTTGTAGCATTAGGGCTGTCGGCCTTCAGTTGTTTAGTCAGTGAATCAGTCGATGTATTTTATTTAGATTATAATGGATTTATCTGGGCCAACAGCCAACGGTGAAGCTGAGTGAGTTAGCTGAAGAGTTGGTATTTTCTGGTATTAAAAAGTTTAAAGGTGTCTTTATATAAATACATAGTTTCCTAGTACTTTTTTCTGCATAAATAGCAATGCAAGTGTAATCTTATGAATGAATTTACAAGAATAGTTTGAAGAGCTTTTGCCAAACAACCTTTTTATTCGACTTACAGATCAACAGCATGTCTTAATTGAAGAATTTCATCAGTGGACTATAGACATAGATAGTGTACATTACTTTACACAGGTCAGGTGTTCCGTCGTCAGGACGGAACACTCTATCTCCTGACAGCAATAACCATGGAGAGAAAAACAAAACCTAGCATTCCCCCAAGCATGCCATTACTAATGCAATTTGCCTATGAGTTAGGGATCTTTACTTATTGATCCTTTACTTATGACATTACCAATCTGGGAAATTCATTTAATCACGTGTGTGAGTGCGTAGAGGGAGCGAACAGGGAGTGGGCAATAATCTTGCCCTAGAGCACAAAGGATACAGGCCAGGTAGTGGTTGAGGAACTCATGATCTGAGGAGGGCATGGTCTGCAGGAAGGCCTCTCTGTAGGCCTCGAACCAGGGGGTGGTGCCTACACACAAACAACACATCAGGATTCTGTAGACCTACCACAATCATATCCCCTAGACCTGGGGTCATATTCTAATCCAGACAAGTGATGGAGGGCCGGACCACTCAGTCACTGCTGTGACAAAAACTAGATCTATAAAATAGACCACTGTAATCTATTACAAGAAGCCGTTAGTACCACTATAATAATTATTCAAAATGTTGCATAGTGTGCAATGGGAACACAACAGCGCCTTGCACAAACAGCCCCACTCAGTGTGGAGACAACACTGCACCTGTGAAGCTGAGCTGGTAGTCCCCTGCAGTGATGCTGCTGAGAGCGCCCTCCGGAGGCTGCGAGGACAGGACGATGTGGTGTAGGGTGGAGCGCTGGGCGAGGGTCAGGGAGGATGAGGGGCCTTTGAGACTGGGGTTCAGGCTGGTCACACTGATGCGCAGTCCCTTCACCTGCAGAACAGTGTTGTTTGGGTCCCGAATGTGACCTGGAACAGGGACAGGAGGACGACAGGAACAGGAGGAGGACAAGGATCAGGAGGAGGACAAGGATCAGGAGGAGGACAAGGATCAGGAGGAGGACAAGGATCAGGAGGAGGACAAGGATCAGGAGGACGAGGACAGGGACAGGAGGACAAGGACAGGGACAAGAAGAGGACAGGGTCAGGAGGACAAGGACAGGGGCAAGAAGAGGACAGGAGGACGAGGACAAGAAGAGGACGAGGACAGGGTCAGGAGGAAGAGGAGGAGGCCACGGACAGGAGGAGGACAGGGTCAGGAGGAGGAGGACAGGGACAAGAAGAGGAGGACAAGGATCAGGAGGACGAGGACAGGGACAGGAAAAGGACAGGGTCAGGAGGACAAGGACAGGGGCAAGAAGAGGACAGGAGGACGAGGACAAGAAGAGGACGAGGACAGGGTCAGGAGGAAGAGGAGGAGGCCACGGACAGGAGGAGGACAGGGTCAGGAGAAGGAGGATAGGGACAGGAAGAGGACAGGGACAGGAAAAGGACAGGGTCAGGAGGATGAGGACAGGGACAAGAAGAGGAGGACAAGGACAAGAAGAGGACAGGGACAGGAGGAGGAGGACAGGGACAAGAAGAGGAGGACAAGGACAAGAAGAGGACAGGGACAGGAGGAGGAGGACAGGGACAAGAAGAGGAGGACAAGGACAAGAAGAGGACAGGGTCAGGAGGAAAAGGAGGACAGGGAGAGGAGGAGGACAGGGTCAGGAGGAGGGGGACAGGGACAGGAGGAGGGGGACAAGGACAGGAGGAGGAGGACAGGGTCAGGAGGAAAAGGAGGACAGGGAGAGGAGGACAGGGACAGGAGGAGGACAGGGTCAGGAGGAGGACGACAGGGAGAGGAGAAGGAGAGGAAAAGGACAGGAGGAAAAAAAAGAATAGGCAGAGGAGGAGGACAGGATCGGGAGGGCCAGGAGGACAGGAGCAGCATAAAGATTAATCAAACCACTGTATATTTATTCACCCACACCACAAAATCTACACATTTGATCTGTCCCCATCTCAGGCCCTTGTCCTAAATAATACATGATATCATAATGTAACTCAGAATTCCCTATAAACGTTTCTTTATGGATCAAAATATAGAAAAACTAAACCTACATGGGCTGCTGAGTCTTCCTGTGTCATAAAGCCTCCGTAAAGCCTATTACAGTTAGACTATCTACAGTGAGGATCCAGGATAAACCTAGAGTGTGTCTACAGTAGTGTCTCTTAGCTCTGGTTGGAGATAGAATCCGTAAATAGGCCGTACCTTCGGACGTGAGCCGGCAGAAGGGCCGCAGCAGCTCGGCGAAACTGAGCCTGTTCCTGCGGCTCACCCGCTCCGCCTCTGCGCTGCACAGCACCGCGACCATCGGCGTGAAAGAGTCCTGGACCAGCTCCTGCACCGACTGTACGCACTGCGCCATGGCCGAGCGCGCTGAGCTCCCGCGGGGACTCTACAACACGCGACAAATACGAGAAAAACACGGGAAAAACACACACTCAGCTGCTACTGCCCCAGTCCGCCATGACACTTGAGCACACTTCCGGTGTGCAGTCAGCTGATAGCGGGGGGCGGGACGTGCGGGGCCTGAGGGGGCGGGGCTTCCTCCTGCTGTCATCGTGGACCAGGGATCTACTAAATAAGGTTCTGCCATAAGGTGTAGGCCAGGTATGTCCAAACTACAGCCCGGGGGCCAAATGTGGCCCTCAGACCAGTTGTTTTGGCCCTCAGGCTTCCAGGTAAATTGGCCCATACAACCACAAGTAGGATTTTTTACTGCATGTTTTTGAAATCTACCTTGATCAAGCAAATGTAGTGTGTCCTTTTGAGGGTCTAAGCATGAAAAAAAGTCTAGTGGGTCATTTAAACCTGTTATAAATGCACAGATTTGTATTACTCACTGTTTCAACCATCAGTCCATGGCCCTCGATCGGCCCTCACGCCGGTCTGTGTTTTAATATGTGGCCCTTGATGAAAAAAGTTTGGACACCCCTGGTGTAGGCTGTCATTCAAGGGCCGCGTCTCATTTCTCTTTCCTCGCTTCCTCGCTTCCTTTCCTCCTATTTTTCTCATTAGCATCACTTACTATGTTCTCATCTGTAGTTTGTTCATTGCTATTCACATGTTGTCCCCTGTCCCACTCCCCCTGTGGAGTGGAACTCTTTCAGGCGCCTGATGGCAGCTGGACCTCTCTCCTCCTCCTCGCCTGGCTCCTCCTCCTCGCCTGGCTCCTCCTCCTCGCCTGGCTCCTCCTCCTCGCCTGGCTCCTCCTCTTCACCTGGCTCCTCCTCCTCGCCCGGCTCCTCCTCCTCGCCCCTCTCCTCCTCCTCCTCGCCCTGCTCTTCCCCACCTGGGTAGCTGTGGTCATACTGAACTGGCCCACGGGCCTGGACATCTATAGCCTGTCCGTCCATGGGAGTGGATCCCTCCTTCACTGTAGTTCTCCCCGAGGTTTCTTCTTTTTCCCAGGACCCTGGGTTTTTTGAAGTTTTTCCTTGCTGAGAAGGAGGGTCTAAGGACAGGGGATGACTGGACAATGTTTCATTTGCTGCTTTACATGAATGTTGTTTTTTTTCCTGTTTTGATATGTCTGTGTGTATGTTTTACTCATCTAAATCTTGGAACGCCCTTAGAGGCTTCTGTTGTTGCGATTTTGGGCGCTACAAAATAAATTGAATTGAATTGAATTGAAATTCTCCTTGATTCCTCTCCTTGATCCTCAATTTTTTAGCTGTCAATCAAATGTGTCATATTAAGTGGTGTCCCCAAATAAAAAAACACTCAAGAAAGGAGTAAACATGAGGGAGAACTTTACTGTTGTCTTCTCTCTGCGTGGGAAGTCCTCACTTACTTCCTGCAGAATCGAGCAAGATGGTCTGGAGGAGAGGAATCAAGGAGAAGGAAGCAACGCAAGGAAGCAAATTAGTTTTCATTTTTCATTTTCCTTCCCCTCTTTTTGAGGGAGGGCTTTACGCTTTTCAGGCAAGCGCACCCTTAGGCTGTACAAGTCCATTGCAAAAAATAATAAAATAAAAAGTAAGTACATTCATAAAAACTTTGATAATAAAAGGCGCACCAGCCAAAGACATGACTGCAGCCTTGAGGGGACTGTCAAGCAAAATCCACTCAAGAACTTGGGGACACCTATATGGGACACAAGGCATGTCAGAAGAGTCTGGGCTGTGGAGATATTTCACTTTATTTGTCATGAGTCTGTATAATATATGGGTTTGACCTTCTAAAATGAGTAAAAGCTAGTGAACTTTTTTCATCATCCATCCGTCCGTCTTCTTCCACTTTATCCGGCTGGGTCACGGGGGCAGCTATGCGCCACCCAATCCTCTGTACACCTGACCCCCTATGAACCCCTCTGTGAGTGGTGAGCCCACAGGAGGAACTCACCACTCACACTTTCATCATATTAAATTTTTTTGCAATTGACTAGTATATAAATTCTGTGGAGCACTGGGGGAATTTCAGTATTTCTAACGTGAATGTAATGAATACACAATTAACTTAAAGTTAGAATTTACTCAAATAATTTAACATTCACAAACATGGTTGATAAAGCAGGCACACGTGTTTAGGTAAGAGCCTATATGGGTTTCTGAGCAACAATCCATTTTATTTATAAAGTAAACACACAAACCATAAAGTGCTTTATATAAAAATGAGCACATACAAAATACGACAAGTAACACAATCTAAATATTAACCGTCAAAGTGACACAATGCTCTATGAGTCAGGGTCTACCTTTGTAGCCTATATTACAGAATGAATAGAAAAGTGTAAAGTGTCCTAAAGCAAACGTTTTGCTCACACTTATACAGTGGCCCTTTGAAATCATAATCCTTTAATAGCCTGGGGAGGTCTGTGCTGGTGCTAAGCACCAGGATGGGCTGGTCATTCTGTCTGGGTCCAGTAGGCCTATCTGTCAGACAACTGTTGCAGCACACACCAGAACCGGCCCCCACCCTTTTGGCACCCTGTGGGTGAGGATTGACATTTCACCTCAGAAAGAAAACATTTGCACAAAATGACGTATTCATGTTAGATAAACAGATTGTATTCTCCCAGCGTACTACACTGTAGTGAATAAGGGGTTATGGTGCATTCAGAGGTCCGAGGCTCTGGTGCTGTTCCCCTGGATCATCTCCCTCAGGCTTTTGCTGAAGCGCAGGTTTGCTCCAATCACAATGTAGCCCTGTGGGACACAGTGTGGTCAGACCTCTGTAAGAGCAGATGTTCTGAGGAGACATGTAGTACTCACATTATGGTACTCCACCACCTCCTCGATGAAGTCCATGCCATCTGCCAGAGGAATCCTCACACCATGCTTGGTCCAGTCTGCAACAGGTCAACAAGGATCAGAACCAGGAACATTTCAACAGTCAGATGGTGGTGCTAACAGAAGTGTCCACTAGAGAGAGCCGTCTTACTGTTGATGAGGGGGACTATACTCATCTGCAGCATGGTCTTCAGAGGAGCCTGCAGTGGGATGAGCTGAGGACAAGAGCATCACAAATGTGAGACACGGGAGGACAGGAGGGCATGAGTGAGCCAAGAGGACAAAAGAGAAACATTATGAATCTTACTGCCAGAGACTCCAGAGCTGACTGATTGGAGAAGATCTTAAACCTGAAAACAAAGCATTTGCAGGTCAGAGACTGAGGCAGAGGAACTGTGACAGACACAGGGGGACAGAGGGACAGTTTGACCTCACCTCCGCAGGTCAGCGTGCACGGCCAGTCTCTTGCCTTTCATCGACACTTTAGCGTTAAATTTGTTCTCCTGAAAAAGATCAAAAACATGATCACATACATAACAGCGAGACATCTAACACACAGGTGCAGTGTGTGGGGGGAGTGTGAACAAGAGCTACACAAACACAGCAGCTGCAGCCTGACCCCTCTCCTGCAGACAGGTTCTAAAGGCTGGTTTATAGCAGGGTCTGGAGCTATAAGGTGATAAAGTAACAGGTTTCCACACTGTGCCCCTGCGGCAGGCGTTTGTAATCACAAACCCTCTGCTCTGATCAGGACAGTCTTTCATGATGTCACCAGCTACTTGAAATGGCAGAGGCCACTGGAGGCAGCACAACTTAGATTCAGAGTTTTTGACCAGAAAGCTGAAATTTACTTTGTTTGTTTTGAAGTTGCCAAAAAATTACAAGCAACAGTTAAGACGCCACATATAGAGTTTTTTTTTTTTTGTAGATTTAGCATTTAGTTCCATTTTAAAGAGGGGGTAGTATGCAAAATTGTTTTTTTGTGTGTGTGTTCTACCATGATATAATGTTGTTTCTTTGTAAAAAAACAAAAAACACTAGAAGAGGTTTTAGATATTATCCATGTACGTTTGAGTATTTTAGTCCACAAGCCGACATCACCAATGCTCCCGCACAATAATTCTCCATAAATATATAAAAGCATGACACAAAACTGTACAGCAAGTTGACAAAACTGCAAAGTGCAGTAGTTTCAGTGGAACGAACGCTGATTGTGTTTTCATAGTGCTCTGAAGGGGGAGTGACTTTACATGGGGAGCAAAAGGAGAGGAGACTTATGAACATGTTTATGAATATGTTGTTTTTAGCGAGTGCAGCATTTTCTATAAAACATGGTTTCTATGTAACATGATGATCTAAATGTGTAACATGTTAGCAATGTACTGAAACCACATAGAAGCACAAAAGGCTCTTGGTCTGAGGGACGGTTTGTTAAAGAATCCCTTCTAGATTCTAGAATGGATTCAGAAGTGGAGTGGAGACGGTCAGACTGTACCATGGTCATGCTGCTGAGCTGGATGGGCTCTCTCCCTGCAGGCAGCAGCATCACGCGGACATTAGCCGTCACAGACACGGTGGCCCCTGATGTCCTGATGGACGTCTTGGGTGGAGATGTGACCGTCAGGTACAGAGCGATGGGCGCGTCCACCAGAGCGGCATTCTGGAAGACCACACAGGAGAAGAGGTCAGGGTAGGGTGGGTGAAGGGGTGAGTGTGGGGCAGGTGCAGGCGTGAGGGTGGTGCAGGTGGAGGCGTGAGTGTGGGACGGGTGGAGGAGCATGTTGTACGTACCATCATGACAATAACTCCTAAGTATGTGGTCCTCAGCAGCACCTCCAGATCCCTGGGCATCTGCAGCATGACCAGACCAGAGGGTTAGTGGGCACATAAGCTCATGTTAGACCACGTTCAAAAGAGTCGACATAACACCGCACTGACTCTGAGGAGCTTTTAGTTATGTTACACCCTCAGAAACAGACCTGGAGATGTGTTCTGTCTCATTCACACATGTTTGAGTGACCCTTTATGTTAGAATAATTATGTATATTATCCCATATTTGTCTTAATCATGTGTTAGATATTTGTGTATTTGAAATAATCTCTTTTGTGCTTGAAAACTGTGTGCAGTACTTTTCCACTTCTGTGCAGCTGAAGGCTGGAGTGGGGCTTATCAGGAGGCCCCATAAGACAAGGGCGGTCTGAGTTTGGCAAAACATGAACTGAACCCAAACATGAACTCAAACCACAGCATAATCTCCGCACTCAGCCTGCTGTCCGACCTTGATCAATAATGCATAATCATATTTTATTATATTTATCCTATCTTGGTATTGCTGCTGTTTTCCCCCTTCCTTTAGAGCAGTGATACCCATTGTAACCAGGGCCATCCTAATGTAAATAAAAGTGAGGAGACGGGGGCGTGTGCAGAGCGGGTTGGAGAGTGTATCTGGGCACGTGTCAATCCGTTCTCCTCGCGAGTAAAACTAAATAATCTCTCTTGTCTTTCTTCTCTGAATGTTTTAGATGGTGTTTAAACCTAACACTTTATTATTAGTTTGTCTACATCTCCGAAGCTTAAAACGCTCTGTTCCACCTTGTGATGTCATGTAGTGGTAGTTTTCAAGTGAACAGCTACTTTGTACATCCAGGGCTATAGAGTTTAAAAAAAACAATGGAGTACTTCCTCTATTACCACATGACATCATTAGGTGGAACAGTGTTTTGTGTTTGAGAGAAGAACTCAGTCTAAATATGCAGGGTTTAAAACACAGATTTTTGATCAAGAAACAACATTATAACATAGATCAGAAAATAATGTCATATCCGAACAGCTCACCCTCTCATTAGCGATGTCCATGGTGAATATGCCGGCCTTGTAGTACGCAAACATGCCGCTGTCAAAGAAGTACTCGGACAGGGCCAGGTAGACCATGCGGCCGTACTCCCGGATCACCGGCTCCACTGCCAGGTTGGGCAGATGCTCGTTCTCATTGGCCAGGCTGAAGAACATGCCCTGAAAACATGTGTACAACAAGTCTCATTATTATAATACAGAAGACCTAAAGTTTTTTGGAGCAGTTTTTTTTATAGATGATGATTTCATATTCACTGATTTGATAAGGACATTTCATCAAAGGTTTGTGCTGGTGGTGATTTAACAAAGAAATACTGTCATTTAAATGTATTTGTTCTTAAAGGGATATGTCACAGAATACCATGTGCAACATATTAACTACTTCATGTATTGCATAATTGTCACATTATCGTATTTGAGGTGTGACTGATCCTTTCATTGAAAGGATAAACTTGTCTGAGGTTCATAATAGACCAGCCCCAGAAGATGTTTGCAATTACACAAATACCCTCTATCTTTAACAGTGGGTATCCTCAGGGCTCTGTCATGTCACCTCTTCTATTTGTACTTGCACAGCACAAACCCCTCAAGGCCAGAAACAACACTGCCCTGTGTTGAAACAGTTTGTCCCAAAAAACATTATCTTTATAAACTGAAGACACACATGGTGATCATTTGGTTTCAGAGGTGATGGCTGACAGCAACAGGCAGGAGGTAAGGACGCCTTAACCCTGGAGAACCCAAGAACCCTTTTCTTCTTCAGAAAATTATGAACTATGCCTTAAATGATTGCTATAAGTTCACTGAACACCAAAATATCTACTTTTTAAATTTTAACCCTTTATTCCCTGATTTAGGATTTGGGTCAAATCTGACCCATTGGGCTTTAGGTGTATAATTTTAAAGAACGACTATAAGATACACTGTCAATGCAAACTGTTTTAAATTTAGGAAAACAATCAATAATTTACACCAGAACATTTAACAATAGTTATTTTTGCATGTTAGAACTGTATTTCTAATGTTTAAACACACTTTGGCTGAACTGAAACAAGAACACAAGGCCATAAACGACTAATAAAAAACTAACACCATTGGTCTTTGCTTATCCAAAATCTTTTCTACTAGAGAGAGGAAATCACACTAGACATTGTGGTAGTCTTTGGGCTTTTAAGGTTAAATTTGAAATTTTTTTCAATTTGGTTCATTTTTAGTAGCAGCAATTAACAGTGGTCAAATTTGACCCCGTGGGTTCTCCAGGGTTAAATTTAAGCACCAGCTTGTGATTATATGATCATAATTATGTAGTTGTACCATATCGTATATGATGAGTGTGACATGTCATGTGATAATGAAGTTTAGTTTATTATTTGAATGAGATTCAGATTTCACTTCACTAGTTAGAATCTACTGGATTTAGGTCAGAGCTGGTTTCCATCCATAGATACAAACATGTGCAGACTAAGTGCTTAGGTAGTGCGCAGTGTGAAGTAGTTACTCTGAAGTCCATGTCCAGGCTGTGCTGGGACACCTGCGGGTCACTCAGCAGAGAGTAGTCTATGCCAATGTAGTCGTCCACTTCAGTGCGCACAGGGATAGTGTCCAGCATAGAGTTTACATGGACCAGAGCAGCATGGTCCAGCACGGGACACAACTGCAGGGGACAGAGGACAAGAGGTCAGAGAACAGCTCACACATAGACTCAACAGGACAGGGCAGGGACAGGTCAGGGTGAGAATAGGCACAGGCTAGAAATAGAGAGTCATAACATTCCACATTTTCCTGATCACGTTCAGCGAGAGCCGTTCCAGATAGATAAATGTGTAGGAATCAGTTCAGAGTGTCACACATACCCGTCTGGTGTGAGCCAAGTCAGATAAGACAAGGACAGGGACTGGACAGTGACAGAACGAGGGGAAGATGAGGACAGACTGACCTTCTGATTCAGGAGGAAGCGCATCCCGGTAGTCAGGAAAGCCGCCAGGAAGTCGTACACTTTACTGCAACACACATGCGCCGATACATCACATACAAATACTTCACATACACACATGATAGTGGGATTGTTGTTGGTTGCTGGGGACTAGTACCAATAGTCATATCAGGTGTAATAGCTGGTACCTGTGTCCCGCTAAACTGCGCCCTCCTGTGGTGCCCTCTTGTAATCGCTGTTGCCTGAGTGTCCCGCTAAACTGCGCCCTCCTGTGGTGCCCTCTTGTAATCGCTGTTGCCTGAGTGTCCCGCTAAACTGCGCCCTCCTGTGGTGCCCTCTTGTAATCGCTGTTACCCGAGTGTCCCGCTAAACTGCGCCCTCCTGTGGTGCCCTCTTGTAATCGCTGTTACCCGAGTGTCCCGCTAAACTGCGCCCTCCTGTGGTGCCCTCTTGTAATCGCTGTTACCTGAGTGTCCCGCTAAACTGCGCCCTCCTGTGGTGCCCTCTTGTAATCGCTGTTACCTGAGTGTCCCGCTAAACTGCGCCCTCCTGTGGTGCCCTCTTGTAATCGCTGTTACCCGAGTGTCCCGCTAAACTGCGCCCTCCTGTGGTGCCCTCTTGTAATCGCTGTTACCTGAGTGTCCCGCTAAACTGCGCCTCCTGTGGTGCCCTCTTGTAATCGCTGTTACCTGAGTGTCCCGCTTATCTTCGCACTCCTGTGGTGCCCTCTTGTATTCGCTGTTACCTGAGTGTCCCGCTAAACTGCGCCCTCCTGTGGTGCCCTCTTGTAATCGCTGTTACCTGAGTGTCCCGCTAAACTGCGCCCTCCTGTGGTGCCCTCTTGTAATCGCTGTTACCTGAGTGTCCCGCTAAACTGCGCCCTCCTGTGGTGCCCTCTTGTAATCGCTGTTACCTGAGTGTCCCGCTAAACTGCGCCCTCCTGTGGTGCCCTCTTGTAATCGCTGGTACCTGAGTGTCCCGCTAAACTGCGCCCTCCTGTGGTGCCCTCTTGTAATCGCTGTTACCTGAGTGTCCCGCTAAACTGCGCCCTCATGCGGCTGATCTTGGCATCGCAGCTCATGTTCCCGATCTTCAGCCTTCCATCCAGGTCTCGGATCAGGGTCAGGGCTGTGTGGATGTTGACCCCTTCTGCTGAGGCATTGATCAAACCTGTGTCATAGCTGAGCAAGACACAAACACCAGAGTGAGACCACAACAGGACTTGGAAATAGTGTTGTCACAGTACTAAGATGTCAAACTTAATTTCGATACTAAGGAATAGATTTGATACTGAATACGGATACCAAAACCACAACGAAAATGTAAAATAAAATAAAATAAACCCTCTGTCCTTAAACAATAGAAAGAGAATGTGATGGACATTAAATGGCAGCAGTCTACAATTCCCATGTGTCCTTATATGTGTGTATCCCTCAGTGGTGCAGGTAGGATCCTCAGTGCTCCATGGGTGTAAACTAGTCTATGTGTCTTCTACTTGTTCTGATACAGCTCCAGATCATTCTAAAGACATTCAGGAAAGGTTCGTTTCTGTCCTGTGAATGGGACTTTTTCATACCTGCGAAAAATTTGTAGTTTATTCCGAGTACTTAACAGTCTGGAGCTGCTTACGGCTCTAATAAAAAGTGCATGCCGTTGTGTCTAAAGCAGGACTTACAAAAACAGTAAAGGACTTACAAAAACCAGTAAAGGACTTACAAAAACCAGTAAAGGACTTACAAAAACCAGTAAAGGACTTACAAAAACCAGTAGAGGACTTACAAAAACCAGTAAAGGACTTACAAAAACCAGTAGAGGACTTACAAAAACCAGTAAAGGACTTACAAAAACCAGTAAAGGACTTACAAAAACAGTAAAGGACTTACAAAAACCAGTAAAGGACTTACAAAAAACAGTAGAGGACTTACAAAAACCAGTAGAGGACTTACAAAAACCAGTAAAGGACTTACAAAAACCAGTAGAGGACTTACAAAAACCAGTAAAGGACTTACAAAAACCAGTAAAGGACTTACAAAAACCAGTAAAGGACTTACAAAAACCAGTAGAGGACTTACAAAAACCAGTAGAGGACTTACAAAAACCAGTAGAGGACTTACAAAAACCAGTAAAGGACTTACAAAAACCAGTAGAGGACTTACAAAAACCAGTAAAGGACTTACAAAAACCAGTAAAGGACTTACAAAAACCAGTAAAGGACTTACAAAAACCAGTAAAGGACTTACAAAAACCAGTAGAGGACTTACAAAAACCAGTAAAAGACTTACAAAAACCAGTAGAGGACTTACAACAAACAGTAAAGGACTTACAAAAACCAGTAGAGGACTTACAAAAAACAGTAAAGGACTTACAAAAACCAGTAGAGGACTTACAAAAAACAGTAAAGGACTTACAAAAACCAGTAAAGGACTTACAAAAAACAGTAAAGGACTTACAAAAACCAGTAAAGGACTTACAAAAACCAGTAGAGGACTTACAAAAACCAGTAAAAGACTTACAAAAACCAGTAGAGGACTTACAAAAAACAGTAAAGGACTTACAAAAACCAGCAGAGGACTTACAAAAACCAGTAAAGTACTTACAAAAACCAGCAGAGGACTTACAAAAACCAGTAAAGTACTTACAAAAACCAGCAGAGGACTTACAAAAACCAGTAGAGGACTTACAAAAACCAGTAAAGTACTTACAAAAACCAGCAGAGGACTTACAAAAACCAGTAAAGGACTTACAAAAACCAGTAAAAGACTTACAAAAACCAGCAGAGGACTTACAAAAACCAGTAAAGGACTTACAAAAACCAGTAAAAGACTTACAAAAACCAGCAGAGGACTTACAAAAACCAGCAGAGGACTTACAAAAACCAGCAGAGGACTTACAAAAACCAGCAGAGGACTTACAAAAACCAGTAAAAGACTTACAAAAACCAGCAGAGGACTTACAAAAACCAGTAAAGGACTTACAAAAACCAGTAAAAGACTTACAAAAACCAGTAGAGGACTTACAAAAACCAGTAAAAGACTTACAAAAACCAGTAAAAGACTTACAAAAACCAGCAGAGGACTTACAAAAACCAGCAGAGGACTTACAAAAACCAGTAAAGGACTTACAAAAACCAGTAAAAGACTTACAAAAACCAGCAGAGGACTTACAAAAACCAGTAAAGGACTTACAAAAACCAGTAAAGTACTTACAAAAACCAGCAGAGGACTTACAAAAACCAGTAGAGGACTTACAAAAACCAGTAAAGTACTTACAAAAACCAGCAGAGGACTTACAAAAACCAGTAAAGGACTTACAAAAACCAGTAAAAGACTTACAAAAACCAGCAGAGGACTTACAAAAACCAGTAAAGGACTTACAAAAACCAGTAAAAGACTTACAAAAACCAGCAGAGGACTTACAAAAACCAGCAGAGGACTTACAAAAACCAGCAGAGGACTTACAAAAACCAGTAAAGGACTTACAAAAACCAGTAAAAGACTTACAAAAACCAGCAGAGGACTTACAAAAACCAGTAAAGGACTTACAAAAACCAGTAAAAGACTTACAAAAACCAGTAAAAGACTTACAAAAACCAGCAGAGGACTTACAAAAACCAGCAGAGGACTTACAAAAACCAGTAAAGGACTTACAAAAACCAGTAAAGGACTTACAAAAACCAGTAAAGGACTTACAAAAACCAGTAAAGGACTTACAAAAACCAGTAAAGGACTTACAAAAACCAGTAAAGGACTTACAAAAACCAGTAAAGGACTTACAAAAACCAGCAGAGGACTTACAAAAACCAGTAAAGGACTTACAAAAACCAGTAAAGGACTTACAAAAACCAGTAGAGGACTTACAAAAACCAGTAAAGGACTTACAAAAACCAGTAAAGGACTTACAAAAACCAGTAGAGGACTTACAAAAACCAGTAAAAGACTTACAAAAACCAGTAAAGTACTTACAAAAACCAGCAGAGGACTTACAAAAACCAGTAAAGGACTTACAAAAACCAGTAAAAGACTTACAAAAACCAGCAGAGGACTTACAAAAACCAGTAAAGGACTTACAAAAACCAGTAA
Source organism: Odontamblyopus lacepedii (assembly GCA_034769755.1). Classification (NCBI taxonomy): domain Eukaryota; kingdom Metazoa; phylum Chordata; class Actinopteri; order Gobiiformes; family Gobiidae; genus Odontamblyopus; species Odontamblyopus lacepedii. Next base: position 1,183,841 of record CM068350.1, on the reverse strand, counting down.
AAGACTTACAAAAACCAGCAGAGGACTTACAAAAACCAGCAGAGGACTTACAAAAACCAGCAGAGGACTTACAAAAACCAGCAGAGGACTTACAAAAACCAGTAAAGGACTTACAAAAACCAGTAAAAGACTTACAAAAACCAGCAGAGGACTTACAAAAACCAGTAAAGGACTTACAAAAACCAGTAAAAGACTTACAAAAACCAGCAGAGGACTTACAAAAACCAGTAAAGGACTTACAAAAACCAGTAAAAGACTTACAAAAACCAGTAGAGGACTTACAAAAACCAGTAAAGGACTTACAAAAACCAGTAAAAGACTTACAAAAACCAGTAGAGGACTTACAAAAACCAGTAAAAGACTTACAAAAACCAGTAAAGTACTTACAAAAACCAGCAGAGGACTTACAAAAACCAGTAAAGGACTTACAAAAACCAGTAAAAGACTTACAAAAACCAGCAGAGGACTTACAAAAACCAGTAAAGGACTTACAAAAACCAGTAAAAGACTTACAAAAACCAGCAGAGGACTTACAAAAACCAGTAAAGGACTTACAAAAACCAGTAAAAGACTTACAAAAACCAGCAGAGGACTTACAAAAACCAGTAAAGGACTTACAAAAACCAGTAAAAGACTTACAAAAACCAGCAGAGGACTTACAAAAACCAGTAAAAGACTTACAAAAACCAGTAGAGGACTTACAAAAACCAGTAGAGGACTTACAAAAACCAGTAAAAGACTTACAAAAACCAGTAGAGGACTTACAAAAACCAGTAAAGGACTTACAAAAACCAGTAAAAGACTTACAAAAACCAGCAGAGGACTTACAAAAACCAGTAAAAGACTTACAAAAACCAGCAGAGGACTTACAAAAACCAGTAAAAGACTTACAAAAACCAGTAGAGGACTTACAAAAACCAGTAAAAGACTTACAAAAACCAGCAGAGGACTTACAAAAACCAGTAAAGGACTTACAAAAACCAGTAAAAGACTTACAAAAACCAGCAGAGGACTTACAAAAACCAGTAAAAGACTTACAAAAACCAGCAGAGGACTTACAAAAACCAGTAAAGGACTTACAAAAACCAGTAAAAGACTTACAAAAACCAGCAGAGGACTTACAAAAACCAGTAAAAGACTTACAAAAACCAGTAGAGGACTTACAAAAACCAGCAGAGGACTTACAAAAACCAGTAAAAGACTTACAAAAACCAGCAGAGGACTTACAAAAAACAGTAAAGGACTTACAAAAACCAGTAAAAGACTTACAAAAACCAGCAGAGGACTTACAAAAACCAGCAGAGGACTTACAAAAACCAGCAGAGGACTTACAAAAAACAGTAAAGGACTTACAAAAACCAGTAAAAGACTTACAAAAACCAGCAGAGGACTTACAAAAACCAGCAGAGGACTTACAAAAACCAGTAAAAGACTTACAAAAACCAGCAGAGGACTTACAAAAACCAGTAAAGGACTTACAAAAACCAGTAAAAGACTTACAAAAACCAGCAGAGGACTTACAAAAACCAGTAAAAGACTTACAAAAACCAGTAGAGGACTTACAAAAACCAGCAGAGGACTTACAAAAAACAGTAAAGGACTTACAAAAACCAGTAAAAGACTTACAAAAACCAGCAGAGGACTTACAAAAACCAGCAGAGGACTTACAAAAACCAGCAGAGGACTTACAAAAACCAGTAAAAGACTTACAAAAACCAGTAGAGGACTTACAAAAACCAGCAGAGGACTTACAAAAAACAGTAAAGGACTTACAAAAACCAGTAAAAGACTTACAAAAACCAGCAGAGGACTTACAAAAACCAGCAGAGGACTTACAAAAACCAGTAAAAGACTTCCAAAAACCAGTAAAGGACTTACAAAAACCAGTAAAAGACTTACAAAAACCAGTAAAGGACTTACAAAAACCAGTAAAGGACTTACAAAAAACAGTAAAGGACTTACAAAAACAAGTAAAGGACTTACAAAAAACAGTAAAGGACTTACAAAAAACAGTAAAGGACTTACAAAAACCAGTAAAGGACTTACAAAAACAGTAAAGGACTTACAAAAACCAGTAAAGGACTTACAAAAACCAGTAAAGGACTTACAAAAACCAGTAGAGGACGCGGCGTTGGAAGCTGAGGGTAATGGAGGAATTCTGCACATCGAAGAGGAGTCCCACTGTAGGGATGAAGCTCAGGTCCACGTTGGTCAGGTCCAAGGCTACGATCTTTATACTGAACACACACACACACACACACACACACAGTGGGTTTCCATGCTTCTTGGGGGTGTTAACATTAATGATCAAATAATTAAGAATATATAACAAAGGGACATGATTTGTGTGTGTGTGTGTGTGTGTGTGTATACAGATTTTGGTCCCTACAGTGTGATAAATATCTGCCCCCACACACACAAAGGCGTAGACAGATGCTCCAGGGGTCTGAAGCCACTGTTTTTCATGATGCTCTGATGGCTTTCAGGGAGACATGAGTTAAAGTGCTTCTAGAACAACAGTACGATGTATGTGCAGAGTTCATCACAAAGTCCGAATGCATTTCCCAGGATAAAATGTCAGAAATGAGCCATAAGATTGATTATGTGATTGAATGATTTTAACAAATGAAGCACTTTACGATGACAGATAGTAAATAACCCCCGAAGTCTGATTAGTGCAAAATGCTACAACAATAAGACAAGTTTCCATGAGTAAAGGCCACTAGACATTACAGGATTTTTCAGTATTAAACAATTTTTAAACGTACAACAAAATGCGCACACCACAAACACGAGGAGAATCTTATGAGACTTAGAATCTCTGATCACAAAGACTGCAGCAGGATCTGTGTGGAGCACAGGATGTAAAGCTGTGAGCTGGTGGCCTCAGCTGTTTCCTGTAAAACCACTCGCTCTGAGACTCTGAAGTGTTCAAAGATCAGAGCTCTGCACTAGTTTAGACACAAGTCCAAACTGTGTTACTATTATTTGTGAAATGTGGAGGAATACTTCAGATACAGGATTTTTACGAGAGGGAATAAAGTATTTTCACTATATAGTATATGTTTAATCGACTGTCATATCGGCCTTGAGAGTGTGGAGGATGCAGCAGACCGTACTCTGTGATGGTGTACTGGAAGCGGCCCTCCTTCCCCTGCATCTCCGGCATCACAATGTCACTGATCTCCTGCTCCACAAAGCGCTGTGTCTCTGCCTTCACTGTGGGACAGGGGACAGAGGACACTCAGAGGACATGCAGGGACAGGACAGGACATAGAACCCTGCAGTGAGCACCAGTTTGAGATATACACTTTTCCACTTCATCTATAGACATGTTTAGCACATTTCTGATGGTCTGCCATAATATTGTCTGAATATTGTCAGGATATAAAACAATAACAATGGTATTTTTGTCCATATTGCCAAACACCAGTTCCTTAGAGTCCAAAGTGAGTACAAAGTACAAATGTATTTAAACTATTTACTCCTCAGTACAACATAATTCAACATAAACCTGTTAACAGAGGGCAGAGTCACACTCATCCGAAGGTTGGGGGCTTTGTCCCAGCCCCTGTAGGTGTATACTGTCATTTTGTAACCCACCTTGCACCAAGAATCTGCACATTGGTGTATGAATGTGTGGACCCCTGTGGAAGCTACAGCAGGATCCTTTTTGTGGTCTTCAGCTCTGTATTCAGCACCATCCTCCACTTGACAGACTGGAGTCTCAGACACTGGGACTATCAGCACTGGAGTTCCACAGGGCTGTGCAGTGTTCCCCCTGCTCTCCTCCTTCTACACCACATGTGCCCTCCAAGACCTTTAATCTGGCCCTCGGCTGATTTTTCTATTAAAATACTTAAAATTTTCAGATTTTTCTGTTAATTTTCTGCACCGTTTAGCATAGCAGCGTCTCCGGCGTTTCTGTACTCCCACCAGAGCAGCACAAATGAAGACTTTCCTCTTTCCAAACGCTCTTAAAGGACGATCGTTTTGACTGTCGACCGTGACCCTCATCAGCAAAATGTCAAAAAATGAGAAAAGCAGATGCTGAGTTCAGGATTTCCCAAGAAAAATAGTCTAATTCTTATTTGTTGACAGAGGTGAATGGGAAATCTGTGCTCAGTGTGTTTGGAACAAGTGGCGTTGCTCGAGGAATATAATCTTAAACACCACTACGAGACACGGAGAAAAATACAATAACTTGAAGAGAGAACTGAGTTTTCTGATCCGGCCCTTTTGGGATCAAAGTAGGCTGCATACGGCCCCCGGACCAAAATGAGTTTGACACCCCTGTTCTACACCAACTGCTGCACCTCCAGACACCATCGTGGACTATTTCTCCTTCCTTGGCTCCACCATCCAGAACCTCCAGTGGAGCCCACCATCAGCTCCCTCATTAAGAAGGCCCAGCAGAGGATGGACTTCCTGTGGAGGGCTGCTGAGGAAAGCCAGTGTGGTCCCAGGCCATCAGGATAGACACAGACTTCAGCAGAGCATTGTTGTGTGCTCCACTGAGAAGGAGATGGGTTGCAGCTTCACATCTTCCCAGGACTGTACGCCTCCAGGACTCGGAGTAGATCGGATCTCAGCTGACCCTGGACATGGACTATCTGAGCACATGCCCTTGTGTCTGTGTTTTGTATTTAAGTGTTTTTTTTCCAAGAGCCTATTTGACATGTATGATCAGCTCAGTCCACAGGAAGTCCATGGTGCACAAGACCTAATTCCTGAGTCTCTGTCTGTCCCTCAGAAGCTCACGAGTCTGAGTCAAGTTCCAAGTCTTTAGGGTTCATGTATATGTCCACTGGTCTTAAACTGTCTGCTGTAGTGATTTTACTGTGTGATAATGATGAAAACACCTTACACATGTCCAGGCCCCGGTCTGTGATCCGGATTTTGACCCCAGGCGGTTCAGAGGACAGGACACATGATGCTAACAGGAGGGGGAGGAGCCACAACCAGGAAGTAGTCATCTTACAAGCAACGCCTGAAACACACAAGTTTAGACTGTACATATTTGATTGACATTTCTTCTTTTACACCAGATGCCCTTCTTGTTGAACTGTCTGAATGGGTGTGGGGACCTCAGTAAAAGTCAGTATTGCACTCAACTCACTGCACCACTGCAGACCAAGTATGAAAAACATTAGTTTAGACATGATTACTTTTGCAAGTTTCAGTCAGTGTAAAATGGAGAAAACTAGTAAAGTAGAGTTAAAAGCAGAGATTATGGGGCATGGGACTGAGGTGTAAAGTACTGGTGAACTGCAGTAACCTCAGCTGTGGGAGCCGGCAACAGACACTTTTAGAACAAGCCGCGCTCTGCTCTGTAATGAGCTCTAATTAGAGGCCGGCTCCACACGGTACAGAAACCAGTGGGTCGTTGCTATGACGATGCAAATGAAACGCTATGGCTAACAACCTTCTTTTTATACTCATTCATGTCACGTTTATTTGAGCCAATTTATCCAGGCTAGTCCCACTGACACTGTACATACCAGTCTAGAATCACACCTCGGACCTTCTTGTTATGATGCAGGAGCTCTGACCATGTGCCAGCGTAAAGCAGCTCTGTAGAGGACGGCTCTAAACACAAGAAACAAAACTGCAGTTTGTGTGTGTAGTGTCGCCTAAACACAAGTTAAAATTATAAATAAGATATTATGTCCAGACAGTTACGCTTAAAGCTACAAGTAGTTGAGTAGTTTTCCCAAATACTCTTAATTACCACTACTTTGTACTTCTACTTGAGTAATATTAGTCTGAAGTAATGTTACTCTTATTTGACTACAGTTCTGGCTACTTTTCATCTCTGCATAAAGATGAATAAACTCACAGCTCACAGATGCTCTGAGACCTCCAGACACAGATGAATCAGCCGTCTCTTGGGATGTCCAGGTCTGTCACTCCTGCTACCTCTTTGTCCTTTGCGTCCTGTGTCCACTCTCCTCTTTGTCCTTTGCGTCCTGTGTCCACTCTCCTCTTTGTCCTTTGCGTCCTGTGTCCACTCTCCTCTCTCTCCTCTCTGTCCTCTTACTGTCTTCTTTCAGTCCTCTGAGATGTGTCCTCTGTCCTTGTGCTGGAGCCTGGGTTGTTCCCTCCCTGGCTGTGGTGGTGTGGTCTGTGGCTCTGCTTCAGTGGGTTAGAAGTCCCCCCCCCTAAACACATACACACCAGTGCACACTACCCCCCACCTACGCACACACACACACACACACACACACTCACACAAACATACCGTGTTGTCTGAACTTGCCCTTGAACTCGTGGCCTGAATAAATGATGGGACCAATCATGTTTTCACACTCTTTCCACTTTACCAAACAGTCCATGTCTGTGTGGTGTGAGTGTGAGTGCAGAGCACACAGACTCATCACAGACTCATCACAGACTCATCACAGTCTGCAGAGGGACATGTGAGGGCTGCTCTCTTACGCTCTCATGTACAGTAGGTGTAAACAAGGAGATTCTGGGAAAAGGTCATTTTCACAGAACACTTCCTGTTTACTCTGAGAGGTTACAGGAACACCCCCCACATGGAGACTGGACCAAAGGCTTCGCACTCACGATCTGTACCACATCCATGTGCCTTTTATGGTACTAGGACAGAGGCATGTCCAGGAAAATGCATACAGTAGTTGTGTCCCATTAACAGTAAGTGTGTGGATTTTTAGTGGGGCATTTGAAAGGGGAGTGGTCTGGGACAAGTTTAGTTCTACTTTAGTGCTGCAGTTTGATGTGTGCCATAGATGTGTGCCATACTGTGAGTTTTGTCTTGTAACACTGAGCTGAACCTCTAATGTTGCCATGGTCCCTTTGGATAATGCAGGAGAAGCTGGTTGGAATGGATAAGCAATTCCCCGCATGGGCCCTAAACTACCTCAGTTATTTTGCGTGGGGCCAATCTTGACTGTAAGTAAGTTCTATAAGGACTCCAAAGCCCTTTTAAAGCTTCCAGAGGTGGAGGTGCAGTGCCGTGTTGGTCATATGAACATTGAACATTTTACACAAATCAACCAACGTTATATCAGGTTTTAGCTGTGAGCGTTTGAAATTGTCCTTTGAAAGGAATGGGCTTCGCTTTTAACGGGAAGTGCCGGCACAAAGAAAGAGTGGTTTAGAAGCAATCACGGCTCAAGTGGGATGGTCAGAATAAGGTCAATAGAAAACACCAGCAGAGGGCGCACTTCTCAGCTGGCAGACTGCAGAGGAAAGCGTTTACTCCTCAGATTTAAACAAAGAAGATAGCTCTAAAGCACAATGAGGCCCTCTGAGCACCTGCACGAGAATGTGGAGAGGACTGAGGACTGTCACTGAAACATGAAGCACGGCTCATGGACTTTCCTCACAGAGACGGTGCTGCCTGTGGCTCAGGGCCGGAGGAGGGACACTGTGTCCCCTGTCCTGAATCACATGACCCGGTCAGCAGATCCTCATGTTGTTTTGGGTCACTTTGTCCCACAGTGAACATGTGTTACCATGGAAACAGCTCAGCAGCTCACGACCTATAGTAACCTTCACTAACACAGGCCTGTCTTTACAGCGGTGTAGCAGGGAGACAGCTACATTACTCGAGTATCTGCCCCAACACTGCCCCTGCTGAAGAGGTTTGTGAGACCCCCTTTCACCAGCAGCACTGCTCACACATATGAAGGGATAACAAAATAGAAGACCGCTGTTTCCTAGTTTGGGGACAAATTTCTAAATCTTCCATGGAGTGGACTGTGTATCAAAGAAGTTTAAACAAGAGTGAATCCAGAGAGGCCAGAAAGTAGAAACTAGCAGAGTAGCCTACTGAAGAAGGCCCATTAACTGTTACAACTATAAACTATAAAGTAACCTCCTCCACACCTCATGGCCTGGGACAGACTCTAGCTCCAGCAGATCTTCAGCAGCTGCAGACAGGAGGACCATCTTCCATCTACTGTCAACTCCTCTGCCCTGGAGTCTGTCATTGAACTTGTGGCTTTTCACTAGACACTGGCTGCGTTACAGACGGCAGCCAAGCCACAGGTGGAGGTTAATAGACTGTATTTGACAATGTTATCAGTGCTTTTACTTCAGTCAGCCTCCTCTTTCCATTGTGGGTCTGCAAAAACTTCATGTTGACGATATAAAATTATTTGTGTTTCTTGCACTGTTCCGTGCCTCCTTCAAATGTTTGTGGTTTATTCTTTGACAGTACTGGACTTGGGCAGGATTTCATGTTTCGACTTCAAATGATCAATGAGTTGTTAGGCTCCATCCCTTTAAAATAACCCATTTTTAGTAGTGGTGTGAAATTTCTAAAGTATAAAGAATAAAACTGAGAAGTTGCCTTAAATCAAAGAGTCTGATTTATTCCAGCAATTGTGTGCATGATCACAGCCCTGAGCGTCCATAACAATGTGTTTAGAATCACCATGCGGCATATAAACCTCCCCAAGAGACACACAGACCGGATCTTAGGTCCCAAACGGTGTCAAGGACGAGTCAGACACAACACTGGGTCATTAGAAGTCAAAATAACATGAAAGTTGAATTCAACAAAGATGGAAAGACATAATTAAAGGAGATATATTATGACTAAGTGGTCTGTTGTATTTTGTATGTTGAAATGAACCCTCAGTTATGATTATGTAAAGATTTCAGTAGGCTAGTGTAAAATACAGTTCGCCTTTTACTTCAGCCATTTCTTGAAGCACTACTGTAGCTGAGGCCTTCTTGCATAACCTGACCTAGTATTATTTTAGAGGAAGAGCAGTCACAATGTGCTTCTGTCCTCCTCTGTAGTACTACCCATGGATATCCACATGTCCATGTATTTGTATAGACACTCCTCCTCACTGTAGTGTGGCCTCTGTAGGATATAGTCCCTCTCTCCTCCTCACTGTAGTGTGGTCTCTGTAGGATATAGTCCCTCTCTCCTCCTCACTGTAGTGTGGTCTCTGTAGGATATAGTCCCTGTCTCCTCCTCACTGTAGTGTGGCCTCTGTAGGATATAGTCCCTGTCTCCTCCTCACTGTAGTGTGGTCTCTGTAGGATATAGTCCCTCTCTCCTCCTCACTGTAGTGTGGTCTCTGTAGGATATAGTCCCTCTCTCCTCCTCACTGTAGTGTGGTCTCTGTAGGATATAGTCCCTCTCTCCTCCTCACTGTAGTGTGGTCTCTGTAGGATATAGTCCCTCTCTCCTCCTCACTGTAGTGTGGTCTCTGTAGGATATAGTCCCTCTCTCCTCCTCACTGTAGTGTGGTCTCTGTAGGATATAGTCCCTGTCTCCTCCTCACTGTAGTGTGGGCTCTGTAGGATATAGTCACTCTCTCTCCTCCTCACTGTAGTGTGGTCACTGTAGGATAGAGTCCCTCTCGCCTCCTCCCTGTAGTGTGGTCTCTGTAGGATGTAGTCCCTCTCTCCTCCTCACTGTAGTGTGGTCTCTGTAGGATGTAATCCCTCTCTCCTCCTCACTGTAGTGTGGTCTCTGTAGGATATAGTCCCTGTCTCCTCCTCACTGTAGTGTGGTCTCTGTAGGATGTAGTCCCTCTCTCCTCCTCACTGTAGTGTGGTCTCTGTAGGATGTAGTCCCTCTCTCCTCCTCACTGTAGTGTGGTCTCTGTAGGATGTAGTCCCTCTCTCCTCCTCACTGTAGTGTGGTCTCTGTAGGATGTAGTCCCTCTCTCCTCCTCACTGTAGTGTGGCCTCTGTAGGATATAGTCCCTCTCTCCTCCTCACTGTAGTGTGGTCTCTGTAGGATATAGTCCCTGTCTCCTCCTCACTGTAGTGTGGCCTCTGTAGGATATAGTCCCTCTCTCCTCCTCACTGTAGTGTGGTCTCTGTAGGATATAGTCCCTCTCTCCTCCTCACTGTAGTGTGGTCTCTGTAGGATATAGTCCCTGTCTCCTCACTGTAGTGTGGTCTCTGTAGGATATAGTCCCTGTCTCCTCCTCACTGTAGTGTGGTCTCTGTAGGATATAGTCCCTGTCTCCTCCTCACTGTAGTGTGGTCTCTGTAGGATGTAATCCCTCTCTCCTCCTCACTGTAGTGTGGTCTCTGTAGGATATAGTCCCTGTCTCCTCACTGTAGTGTGGCCTCTGTAGGATATAGTCCCTCTCTCCTCCTCACTGTAGTGTGGCCTCTGTAGGATATAGTCCCTCTCTCCTCCTCACTGTAGTGTGGTCTCTGTAGAATATAGTCCCTCTCTCCTCCTCACTGCAGTGTGGTCTCTGTAGGATATAGTCCCTGTCTCCTCCTCACTGTAGTGTGGTCTCTGTAGGATATAGTCCCTGTCTCCTCCTCACTGTAGTGTGGTCTCTGTAGGATATAGTCCCTCTCTCCTCCTCACTGTAGTGTGGTCTCTGTAGGATATAGTACCTCTCTCCTCCTCACTGTAGTGTGGTCTCTGTAGGATATAGTCCCTGTCTCCTCCTCACTGTAGTGTGGTCTCTGTAGGATATAGTCCCTCTCTCCTCCTCACTGTAGTGTGGTCTCTGTAGGATATAGTCCCTGTCTCCTCCTCACTGTAGTGTGGTCTCTGTAGGATGTAGTCCCTGTCTCCTCCTCACTGTAGTGTGGTCTCTGTAGGATATAGTCCCTGTCTCCTCCTCACTGTAGTGTGGTCTCTGTAGGATATAGTCCCTGTCTCCTCCTCACTGTAGTGTGGCCTCTGTAGGATATAGTCCCTGTCTCCTCCTCACTGTAGTGTGGTCTCTGTAGGATATAGTCCCTGTCTCCTCACTGTAGTGTGGTCTCTGTAGGATATAGTCCCTCTCTCCTCCTCACTGTAGTGTGGTCTCTGTAGGATATAGTCCCTGTCTCCTCCTCACTGTAGTGTGGCCTCTGTAGGATATAGTCCCTGTCTCCTCCTCACTGTAGTGTGGTCTCTGTAGGATATAGTCCCTGTCTCCTCCTCACTGTAGTGTGGTCTCTGTAGGATATAGTCCCTCTCTCCTCCTCACTGTAGTGTGGTCTCTGTAGGATATAGTCCCTGTCTCCTCCTCACTGTAGTGTGGCCTCTGTAGGATATAGTCCCTCTCTCCTCCTCACTGTAGTGTGGTCTCTGTAGGATATAGTCCCTCTCTCCTCCTCACTGTAGTGTGGTCTCTGTAGGATATAGTCCCTCTCTCCTCCTCACTGTAGTGTGGTCTCTGTAGGATATAGTCCCTGTCTCCTCCTCACTGTAGTGTGGTCTCTGTAGGATATAGTCCCTCTCCTCCTCACTGTAGTGTGGTCTCTGTAGGATATAGTCCTGTCTCCTCACTGTAGTGTGGTCTCTGTAGGATATAGTCCCTCTCTCCTCCTCACTGTAGTGTGGTCTCTGTAGGATATAGTCCCTGTCTCCTCCTCACTGTAGTGTGGTCTCTGTAGGATATAGTCCCTGTCTCCTCACAGTAGTGTGGTCTCTGTAGGATATAGTCCCTCTCTCCTCCTCACTGTAGTGTGGTCTCTGTAGGATATAGTCCCTGTCTCCTCCTCACTGTAGTGTGGTCTCTGTAGGATATAGTCCCTGTCTCCTCACTGTAGTGTGGTCTCTGTAGGATATAATCCCTGTCTCCTCACTGTAGTGTGGTCTCTGTAGGATATAATCCCTCTCTCCTCCTCACTGTAGTGTGGTCTCTGTAGGATATAGTCCCTCTCTCCTCCTCACTGTAGTGTGGTCTCTGTAGGATATAGTCCCTGTCTCCTCACTGTAGTGTGGTCTCTGTAGGATATAATCTCTCTCTCTTCCTCACTGTAGTGTGGTCTCTGTAGGATATAATCCCTGTCTCCTCACTGTAGTGTGGTCTCTGTAGGATATAATCCCTCTCTCCTCCTCACTGTAGTGTGGTCTCTGTAGGATATAGTCCCTGTCTCCTCACTGTAGTGTGGTCTCTGTAGGATATAGTCCCTGTCTCCTCACTGTAGTGTGGTCTCTGTAGGATATAATCCCTCTCTCCTCCTCACTGTAGTGTGGTCTCTGTAGGATATAGTCCCTCTCTCCTCCTCACTGTAGGGTGGTCTCTGTAGGATATAGTCCCTGTCTCTCACTGTAGTGTGGTCTCTGTAGGATATAGTCCCTGTCTCCTCACTGTAGTGTGGTCTCTGTAGGATATAATCCCTCTCTCCTCCTCACTGTAGTGTGGTCTCTGTAGGATATAGTCCCTCTCTCCTCCTCACTGTAGTGTGGTCTCTGTAGGATATAGTCCCTGTCTCCTCCTCACTGTAGTGTGGTCTCTGTAGGATATAGTCCCTGTCTCCTCCTCACTGTAGTGTGGTCTCTGTAGGATATAGTCCCTGTCTCCTCCTCACTGTAGTGTGGTCTCTGTAGGATGTAATCCCTCTCTCCTCCTCACTGTAGTGTGGTCTCTGTAGGATATAGTCCCTGTCTCCTCCTCACTGTAGTGTGGTCTCTGTAGGATATAGTCCCTCTCTCCTCCTCACTGTAGTGTGGTCTCTGTAGGATATAGTCCCTCTCTCCTCCTCACTGTAGTGTGGTCTCTGTAGGATGTAGTCCCTCTCTCCTCCTCACTGTAGTGTGGCCTCTGTAGGATGTAGTCCCTCTCTCCTCCTCACTGTAGTGTGGCCTCTGTAGGATATAGTCCCTCTCTCCTCCTCACTGTAGTGTGGTCTCTGTAGGATATAGTCCCTCTCTCCTCCACACTGTAGTGTGGCCTCTGTAGGATGTAGTCCCTCTCTCCTCCTCACTGTAGTGTGGCCTCTGTAGGATATAGTCCCTCTCTCCTCCTCACTGTAGTGTGGCCTCTGTAGGATATAGTCCCTCTCTCCTCCACACTGTAGTGTGGTCTCTGTAGGATATAGTCCCTGTCTCCTCCTCACTGTAGTGTGGTCTCTGTAGGATGTAATCCCTCTCTCCTCCTCACTGTCGTGTGGTCTCTGTAGGATATAGTCCCTCTCTCCTCCTCACTGTAGTGTGGTCTCTGTAGGATATAGTCCCTCTCTCCTCCTCACTGTAGTGTGGTCTCTGTAGGATATAGTCCCTCTCTCCTCCTCACTGTAGTGTGGTCTCTGTAGGATATAGTCCCTGTCTCCTCCTCACTGTAGTGTGGCCTCTGTAGGATATAGTCCCTGTCTCCTCCTCACTGTAGTGTGGTCTCTGTAGGATGTAATCCCTCTCTCCTCCTCACTGTAGTGTGGTCTCTGTAGGATATAGTCCCTGTCTCCTCCTCACTGTAGTGTGGTCTCTGTAGGATATAGTCCCTCTCTCCTCCTCACTGTAGTGTGGTCTCTGTAGGATATAGTCCCTGTCTCCTCCTCACTGTAGTGTGGTCTCTGTAGGATGTAGTCCCTCTCTCCTCCTCACTGTAGTGTGGCCTCTGTAGGATGTAGTCCCTCTCTCCTCCTCACTGTAGTGTGGTCTCTGTAGGATGTAATCCCTCTCTCCTCCTCACTGTAGTGTGGTCTCTGTAGGATATAGTCCCTCTCTCCTCCTCACTGTAGTGTGGTCTCTGTAGGATATAATCCCTCTCTCCTCCTCACTGTAGTGTGGTCTCTGTAGGATGTAGTCCCTCTCTCCTCCTCACTGTAGTGTGGTCTCTGTAGGATGTAGTCCCTCTCTCCTCCTCACTGTAGTGTGGCCTCTGTAGGATATAGTCCCTCTCTCCTCCTCACTGTAGTGTGGTCTCTGTAGGATGTAGTCCCTCTCTCCTCCTCACTGTAGTGTGGTCTCTGTAGGATGTAGTCCCTCTCTCCTCCTCACTGTAGTGTGGTCTCTGTAGGATGTAGTCCCTCTCTCCTCCTCACTGTAGTGTGGTCTCTGTAGGATATAGTCCCTCTCTCCTCCTCACTGTAGTGTGGTCTCTGTAGGATGTAGTCCCTCTCTCCTCCTCACTGTAGTGTGGTCTCTGTAGGATATAGTCCCTGTCTCCTCCTCACTGTAGTGTGGTCTCTGTAGGATGTAGTCCCTCTCTCCTCCTCACTGTAGTGTGGTCTCTGTAGGATGTAGTCCCTCTCTCCTCCTCACTGTAGTGTGGTCTCTGTAGGATATAGTCCCTGTCTCCTCCTCACTGTAGTGTGGTCTCTGTAGGATATAGTCCCTCTCTCCTCCTCACTGTAGTGTGGTCTCTGTAGGATATAGTCCCTCTCTCCTCCTCACTGTAGTGTGGTCTCTGTAGGATATAGTCCCTCTCTCCTCCTCACTGTAGTGTGGTCTCTGTAGGATATAGTCCCTCTCTCCTCCTCACTGTAGTGTGGTCTCTGTAGGATATAGTCCCTCTCTCCTCCTCACTGTAGTGTGGTCTCTGTAGGATATAGTCCCTCTCTCCTCCTCACTGTAGTGTGGTCTCTGTAGGATGTAGTCCCTCTCTCCTCCTCACTGTAGTGTGGTCTCTGTAGGATGTAGTCCCTGTCTCCTCCTCACTGTAGTGTGGCCTCTGTAGGATATAGTCCCTGTCTCCTCCTCACTGTAGTGTGGTCTCTGTAGGATGTAGTCCCTCTCTCCTCCTCACTGTAGTGTGGTCTCTGTAGGATGTAGTCCCTCTCTCCTCCTCACTGTAGTGTGGTCTCTGTAGGATGTAGTCCCTCTCTCCTCCTCACTGTAGTGTGGTCTCTGTAGGATGTAGTCCCTCTCTCCTCCTCACTGTAGTGTGGCCTCTGTAGGATATAGTCCCTGTCTCCTCCTCACTGTAGTGTGGTCTCTGTAGGATGTAGTCCCTCTCTCCTCCTCACTGTAGTGTGGTCTCTGTAGGATGTAGTCCCTCTCTCCTCCTCACTGTAGTGTGGTCTCTGTAGGATATAGTCCCTGTCTCCTCCTCACTGTAGTGTGGTCTCTGTAGGATATAGTCCCTCTCTCCTCCTCACTGTAGTGTGGCCTCTGTAGGATATAGTCCCTCTCTCCTCCTCACTGTAGTGTGGCCTCTGTAGGATATAGTCCCTGTCTCCTCCTCACTGTAGTGTGGTCTCTGTAGGATGTAGTCCCTCTCTCCTCCTCACTGTAGTGTGGTCTCTGTAGGATGTAGTCCCTCTCTCTCCTCCTCACTGTAGTGTGGTCTCTGTAGGATATAGTCCCTGTCTCCTCCTCACTGTAGTGTGGTCTCTGTAGGATGTAGTCCCTCTCTCCTCCTCACTGTAGTGTGGTCTCTGTAGGATGTAGTCCCTCTCTCCTCCTCACTGTAGTGTGGTCTCTGTAGGATGTAGTCCCTCTCTCCTCCTCACTGTAGTGTGGTCTCTGTAGGATGTAGTCCCTCTCTCCTCCTCACTGTAGTGTGGTCTCTGTAGGATGTAGTCCCTCTCTCCTCCTCACTGTAGTGTGGTCTCTGTAGGATGTAGTCCCTCTCTCCTCCTCACTGTAGTGTGGTCTCTGTAGGATGTAGTCCCTCTCTCCTCCTCACTGTAGTGTGGTCTCTGTAGGATGTAGTCCCTCTCTCCTCCTCACTGTAGTGTGGTCTCTGTAGGATGTAATCCCTCTCTCCTCCTCACTGTAGTGTGGTCTCTGTAGGATATAGTCCCTGTCTCCTCCTCACTGTAGTGTGGTCTCTGTAGGATGTAGTCCCTCTCTCCTCCTCACTGTAGTGTGGTCTCTGTAGGATATAGTCCCTCTCTCCTCCTCACTGTAGTGTGGTCTCTGTAGGATATAGTCCCTCTCTCCTCCTCACTGTAGTGTGGTCTCTGTAGGATGTAGTCCCTCTCTCCTCCTCACTGTAGTGTGGTCTCTGTAGGATGTAGTCCCTCTCTCCTCCTCACTGTAGTGTGGTCTCTGTAGGATATAGTCCCTCTCTCCTCCTCACTGTAGTGTGGTCTCTGTAGGATATAGTCCCTCTCTCCTCCTCACTGTAGTGTGGCCTCTGTAGGATATAGTCCCTCTCTCCTCCTCACTGTAGGGGGCGGTAAAAGCACATCTCAGTTGTTGACGTTAAAATCCAAAGGAGAAGAAGCGCGAGCCCAGCACTTCCGCCTCACACGTGTGCGCGTGGACAGCGCTGGTGTTCTTCTAGACGTATAAAAGAATCTCATAGACATATAAAAGAATCTCATATATACGGTCTGTGGTGTACAGGAGCCCGGAGAGCCGTGTACCTGTGAGCTGCTCTTTACCCTCATCCAGACCTCTGGAGGTGGGCCACGCTCCTGTGTCACCTGTGAGAAACACTCACCCTCTGCGGGCAGGATGCTGGAGCAGCTGGGCCTGATCGGGACCCTCCAGGACGATGACCTGAGCCCCGAGGAGCCCAACTCCGGGTCCGACAGTGAGGTGCGTGAGGGGGGAGAAGCATGTGTTCTTACGGAGCCTGGAGACAACAGAACCGTGACCAGTGTTCACATGACAAACCCGTCCTGCGTCTGGTCATAAGGCAGAGGACAAGATGTGACTAACAGTGTCCAGAAAGAAGAATACGTATGCAGAGAGGCTGGTGTGGATTAAAAACCCTTAAGATATTATGATATTGGGATGACGCAGTGCTTAAGTGATTAGGGTGTTTGCCAAATAACACGAAGACCATCCATCCAGTCCATGATGCCCTAATATGTATATGAAGAGTTCTTTTGTTCTATCTTTACTGTTTGTCTTATTCTTACTGTTTGTTCTATTCTTACTTGTCAGATGCTGGAAATTTAATTTCCCTGAAGGGTCTTCCCAACGGGATCAATAAAGTCAAGTCTAAATCTATTACCAGAACAAACAGTTGTGTCCTTGGGCAAGACACTTTCCCAGTTTGTAGGTGCTGCGTGAATGGTTGGTGCTGGTTGGGGGCTGATAGTGTGCATCGACAGCTTGGCTTCAGACAGTCTGCTGTTGTGAGGAAATAAATGATGCTCACACAGTGTCAGATCAGACGAAAGTACATGTACTTCAAAAGTCCCATGAGCTCCTGTGGACTGTTGTGTAGATGCAGTATTTGTGTGACCTCAGGAGGAGCCCATCGTGCTGAACCGTAAGAAGAAGCAGGCCAAGAGCAGTGACTTTAACGCAGACTTTGTGTTTGGAGAGAGGGATGTGGGCCACACAGAGCAGCCCTGGCTCCCACAGGACGTCCTGAGCCAGATGAAGACCAAGGTGAGAGAGGGGGACAGCAGGGTCACTCAGCAATATATGTGACTAATAATGTGTTATCTTTGCTGTCTATTTAAACAGCATTCACAAGCAGAATAATTTTATTTGCCCCCTAAAATAAATGCAAAGGTAATGGCTCAAAGTTGAGTTCAGTTGAGACTCAAGAGTTTTGTGTGTTTTGTGTGTGGTGCAGAGGACGCTCACCAGCCTGGACCAGAAGATTGAGCAGGTCCGGAAGAAGAGGAAAGCCCAGGTAAGAGGAGGATTTCAAGCAACAAAATGATCCATGTGCTGTGTATGCCTGAGCCCTGCCTGAACACCTGCCTCATCACATACAGACCATAACAAACACATGTTTCATGGTTCAGGAGAAGGGCTCCACTGAGGAAGTCAAAGTGGACCCAGAGGCTGGACAGAGCCAGGACTGTGCAGAGGCTACTACTGGAGGGGAGCACTCCGACAGTTCAGAAGATGAAGAGGAGTCGGAGGCTGAGTTCAGCTCTGGAGAAGAAGCAGTCCTCACCAAATCTGGTCTGAAACTTTGAGCTTTTATCTCCTATTGTTCTATTAGATCCTACTCTGCTCTGCTCATCCATTATAAATGGTGTTCTGTCCTTGTGGCCATTTGCCAATCAAAGGTGGGCTTAAACACGGCCCAAGTTTATGTGCTCCTCGTCTGTATGTGCGACTTGGAGCTGATCTGGATACAAACTCCGGTTGAAGTCAAAAGGCACTGTAACTTGTGCATTCCAACAATCCGAATTATTCACCACAAAAGTTTATAAGCATTTTTCACTACTCCCAAAGAGCAGTGTGGAGTTTTGCTGTGATGGTTAAGCTAACTACTAGCAAGACTGTAAAAATCTTTCTACCGTAATAAGATGCAGAGGAGCTGTGGACTAAGAGCTGCTTATACAGTACATCTGTACTGGTTCAGAATACAAGCTCAAATACATGGGAAAACATTGGGTATGTTTGAAAGTGTAGGATTATCATCCATGTTCTTTTATTTACACTGCTCCAAAAAATTAAAGGAACACTTTGAAAGCACATCAGATCTCTATGAAAAAACCCTGTTGAATATCTGTACAAATACAGATGGGGCAATGTCTTAGGAACAAAAGGACGCTCCTCTTTTAGCAGCAACAGTAAGACGGCCCCTAAAACAGGACTGGTTTTGTGTGTGGAGTAGGGCTGTACTTTGCCTTGAGTCTGACGATACGATACATATCTTGATTTGCATGTCATAATGTGATATATCATGATATATATTCCAATATCAACATCAAATGATATAATACAATTTATTAATGACTTCTAATACTATTGTCAGTTACACCTTCACGGGAACCAAACTGAAATATAATTTATTACCTTTTTTAAATCACGAGAACAGTGAAGGCAACTAATGAATTTTAGTGAAAAATACTATTTAAAAAAAATTGATTCACATACATTTTGAATCGATTTGAGAATTGTGCAATGAAGTATCACGATATATTACTCATTCAATTTTTTTTTTTTCTTACACCCCTAATGTCATTTCATGGTTCTTTGGCTTTTTTGGCTGATTTGCCACTAGTGCTAGTTTAGTTTTCTCCACACATCAAAAACTGCCAATCTACAAAACTTTATTCTTCCAGTTTGAAGTGCTGTTTGAAAATATGAAAGGGGAAAAGGGGGAGAGTAGAGTAGCGGGTGACACACGTCCATCACTTCCATCACACTTCCAGTCAAACGCTCTGTGGATGTCATATTTAGTGACTGCTTTGCCTGAGAGTCATGAGGGTAGTAAAGTACTAGGTCTGAGGTGCCACCAAATGGTGTGCTCAAAAACAGGGCTAATCTCTAGGGTTTGTAAATGTCATTGTGCTGTGTTTGTGCAGACACTCTGAAAGACAAGGAGCGCAAAGGGAAGAGGAGGAGGACTGAGGACGAGGTGAGCTGGTGCAAGTGAACACAGGACTGGGTCTGTGGCAACACGTGTAACTGTGTATGTGCGTGCAGTCTGCGCAGGTTTTTGAGGACGCCTCAGAGTATGATCCCTCCCTGACCTTCAGCGACATGAATCTGTCCAGACCCATCCTGAAGGTGAGCCGTGCTAACCCGACCTGGCTCTTCCAGCAGGGCGCAGCCTCCTCACTGTGTGTGTGTGTTCCAGGCCATCACAGCTATGGCGTTCCAGGAGCCCACTCCCATCCAGAAGGCCTGTGTCCCCGTGGGGCTCCTGGGCCGAGACCTGTGTGCCTGCGCCGCCACAGGAACAGGTCTGTAGCCACACACAAGAAGAGCAGGACTGTCATAACTGCTATATCCACTTATTGTTCAATATATGTGTGCATTTTCTTTGCACTATTGTGGATTTTTTATTTAATTAAATTTTTTACAATATTATACATTTAGAACATATTTTTGGGATAATCCTGCTTCAGGGTTATTGTGTCAGAGACATAAGTTAGTTTCAACATTATCATTGTCTATTTTCTTCAGCAATATATCGTACTTAAAAATGAGTTATGAGAATAGGAGGAACAGTGTAAAGCAGAGGTCTGCGGTCCTGTCCCTGAGTGACCTGTGTGTGCTGTTTTAGGGAAGACCGCTGCCTTCATGCTGCCCATCCTGGAGCGGCTGCTGTACAAGCCCCGCAGTGCCCAGCTCACCCGTGTCCTGGTGCTCGTGCCCACCCGAGAGCTGGGCATCCAGGTGCACTCTGTGGCCCGCCAGCTGGCCCAGTTCACCAGCATCGCCACCTGCCTGGCTGTGGGTCAGTCCTCCCAGCTCTGTAGTCATGTTCTCAGGTGTTCAGAGCTGGGAGACTAAAGCATTGGTGTGTGTGCAGGCGGACTGGATCTGAAGTCTCAGGAGGCTGCTCTGAGGGCAGGGCCAGATGTCCTGATCGCTACTCCAGGGCGCCTTATCGACCACCTGCACAACACGCCCAGCTTTGAGCTCAGCCACATCGAGATCCTGGTGCTGGACGAGGCCGACAGGTACTTTGGGCTCTTTACATCAGAATAACGTTATTGATCTTTAAAGTGTGAGTTCCCACAGAAGGATGGTTCTATCTGTGTAATGTGTGCTTCATAGGATGTTGGATGAATACTTCGAGGAACAGATGAAGGAGATCATCAGAATGTGCTCTCATAACAGACAGACCATGCTGTTCTCAGCCACTCTCACTGACCAGGTACTCCACTAACTGTAAACTTTGTCTGACCTCTGTGTGTGACCTCTGACCCCTCTGTGTTTCAGGTGAAGGACCTGGCTGCAGTGTCCCTGAGGGACCCGTTGAAGATCTTTGTGAACAGTAACACAGATGTGGCTCCGTTTCTGCGGCAGGAGTTTGTGAGGATCCGAGCCAATCGTGAGGGGGACCGGGAGGCTGTGGTGGCCGGTAAAGCCTCAGCCAAGCATTTACTCAGCCTTTGATATAGAGCAGTACTGTGGATGTGCACTAAATGCTCCAGGATTTGGCCAGGGCTGGAGTTGGAAAAATTGGGAAAACAGACTGAGACCCAGACAGTTGGGGTCCAAGTACAGGACTGCTCTACCCGACTAGGCCCAGAACGGACCATGTTTGTCATGTTCTGTAATAGGGTGGCCCATGTGAGCCCTCTTGCCCAGGCTTCAGCATATCTGTCATTGGACCTAGTCCCTGTTCTATGAATCAAAACATGAAGATGAAACTATAACACTCATTATCTAGTCCTGGACCTTAGTGATGTTCTGTAACAGTAGTAGTTATAGGCACCGTGTTTAAGTATAGGGTGAGGGTTAGGTGTGCTTCCTTACTTCAGTGGTGTGCATTGGGACCCTCTGCTCTGGTGCCCACAGCTCTGTTGACTAGGACCTTCCAGGACCATGTGATGCTGTTCACACAGACCCGGAAACAGGCCCACCGACTGCACATCCTGCTGGGGCTGATGGGGCTGAAGGTGGGCGAACTCCATGGAGAGCTGAGCCAGACGCAGCGCCTGGAGAACCTCAGGTCTGATTTGCACCATCAGGATCGTCTGATGTTTCTCCTGTGGATAAGGAGAGGAAGTCCTGACACTGCTCTGTTTCAGGAGGTTCAAAGATGAGCAGGTGGACGTGCTGGTAGCCACAGATGTAGCAGCGCGAGGCCTGGACATTGATGGGGTCAAGACTGTGAGTATCTCCACATGTGACCCTCACTTTGGCCCTGCTCATTTGAGCTATTAATATTGAGTCCTAAGCAACTTCTCATGTGTGTGTTGTGTTCTGCAGGTGATAAACTTCACTATGCCCTCCACACCGAAGCATTATGTGCACAGAGTGGGTCGGACAGCCCGCGCAGGCCGCTCTGGCCGCTCGGTGTCTCTGGTGGGAGAAGCAGAGAGGAGGATGCTCAAGGAGGTCGTCAAGACGGCCAAGAGTGCAGTGAAGGCCCGTGTCCTGCCTCCAGGTACTTTCCAGGGGATATGAGGAGAGCAGATCTGTCATGAAGAGATCTTTCAGGAGGAGATGATGAGATCATTCACAGAGCTCATGTAGTTCTTGTTTCTTTCAGAGGTCATCCTCAAGTTCAGAGACCACATCCAGAAACTGGAGAAGGATGTGGAGGCTGTGCTCAGGCTGGAGCGAGAGGAGCGTGAGATGGCTGCGTCTGAGGCCAAGGTGAGGTCTTCCTGGTTGTACTTGCTCATGGACATTGTTGTGTGTGTTGTGCGGTTGAACCTGCTTCTGAACACTGTGCTGACTGTTGTGCAGCTGTCAGTGGCACAAAAGCGTCTGGACGGCGGAGCCTCGGAGCCTCAGAGGGTGTGGTTTCAGAGCCAACAGGAGCGCAAGCAAAGCCGCAGTGAGTCTCACAGCTGCTTCAGGATTTCTGTGAAAGAACTGGTTATTAACTGTTCATTTGATAAGATGTGCTGAATAAGTGCTGACAGGACTGTGCAGTACTGACAGGACTGTGCAGTACTGACGGGACTGTGCAGTACTGACAGGACTGTGCAGTACTGACAGGACTGTGCAGTACTGACGGGACTGTGCAGTACTGACAGGACTGTGCAGTACTGTAGAACTTTAGGCAGGTTTGCTTCATTTGTGCCCCTCCTCCTTGTGTGTGTCAGTGTCCAAGGCTCTGCAGGACTTTGACCAGGCCCTCAGAGGAAAGAAGAAGAGGAAGCAGTTTGTGAAGGACGCCAAGAGAAAGGACATCTCTGTGAGTCACTGGGAGATTTTTCAATGCAAAAAAATGTTTTACGAACACATTTAAATGATTCCAATTTGACTTAATTCATATACATGTCCTCAGATATGAAGTAAACAATTTCAAATAAAATGTCATGGCGGACACGCCTCCCACAAAATGTCATGTTACAGTGAGTGTTGCTGACACAGTCAAGACACTTCCACAGTACAGATTTTACTATTAACTGTCATGTGAACGCTGTCACAGTGACACACACGTTTTAGATACAAGGAACACTGTGACTGGTGTAACAGGGAGCCCTTAAAACCCGTTCCTGCAGCCAGGTGTTTGAAACTATTTTGATATATTTTGACCACATATCTGCATATAAAATTGCCAAAAATGGACAAGGAACAGGTACGATCCAAACCTCATATACATGGTTGTAGAGAAGGAAAAAAAAGCGTTTAAAGTTTAGTTTAGTTCCGCTTTAATATTTTAATATTGTCTCCTCTCCCCCTCCGGGTACACTCACACAGGCTGAGGAGCGCGCGCAGTTCGAGATCCTGAAGGCCCAGATGTTTGCCGAACGCGCTGCAAAGAGAGAGCGGCGGCCCAAAAGAGCCCGCGCCATAGTGGAGGAGGAAGCGCCCCCTCCAGGTAAGTCTGTGCACAGCCGCCTCTCACACTGCACTGGGTCTGTTCACTCATCTGTGTGTCTGACGCTCTAGGAGCCAAGCGCAAAGGAGGCAAAGGAGGCAAGAAGTCTGTGTTTGACAAGGAGCTGACCAACACGAGCGGCCGTGTGCTCAAGCAGTACAGAGCGGGGTCAGTATCATCTGAACATAGAACATTCCACCATTTCTGTGCTTTAAAGTGCAAATGACAGGTTAGGCTACTCGTATATGTACAGTTGTTTTGTTATTTTTTATTTTACTTCCTGGTTCTACAGCAGATGAGCCCAGGTGGGTAGAGTATCCAAAAATTGCACTGAAGTAAGAGTAAAGTTTCTTTAAAATACAAGTATAAAGTAGTGTAAGAAATTGCTCTAGTAAGAGTAAAAGTCAGATTCAAGTATTTATTGTCATTGTCACAGAAGAACAACGAAATTGCGTTTGGAGCCTCCATACTTCATAGTTGTTAAGTGCAAACCCATAAATAATAAATACCCCTTAAACCCAGTGTAAACATTGACCCAGTGTGACCTCAGTACAACATGAGACAGTTCTTATAGCAGTAGCATGAGAGCAGGTCAAGTACGAGCACAGGGACATTCGGACACCTGAGAATCATGACAAAGTGCAACAGTGCAGCCAGTTCAGTGTTATTATATGTAATGGGATATGGTGATTGTGTATGTAGAGAGGGGGGCAAGAGAGAGAGAGAATAGTGACATAATGCAACAGTGCCAAAGTTGGATGTGGTTATTGTCCGTGAGAGGGGGGCAGAGAGGGGAGAGGGGCAGAGTTCAGGAGCCTTACAGCCTGTGGATACAGACCGTTGGCCAGTCTGGATGTTCTGGCCTGTATGGACCTGTACTTTCTCCCTGAGGGCAGCAGGTGGAAAAGGTGGTGCGCAGGGTGGTGTTGGTCCCGCAGGATGTTGTGCACTCTTCTGGAGTAGATGGTGCTGATTTCTGGCATAGTCGTTCCAATGATTCTACCGGCTGCTTTCACCACCTGCTGGAGAGTCTGCTGGTCCGCCTTAGTGCAGCTGGAGAACCACACTAAAAATCCATACGTCAGAACACTGCTGATGACACAGTTGTAAAAGTTCAACATCAGAGGTCTGGGAATGTGGGCACTCCTCAGTTTCCTCAGGTAGTAAAGGCGATGTTGGGCCTTCCGTACAGCAGAGGTGATGTGATTGCCCCAGGACAGGTCCTCAGTCACAGTTACCCCCAGGAATTTGTAACTGCTCACCCTCTCCACCGCCTCATTGCCAGTGAGGAGAGGTAGATAATTGTTGTGACCTTTTCTGCGGAAATCCACAACAATCTCCTTGGTCTTTTTAGTGTTTAAAACCAAGTTATTGTCGTGGCACCATGACTCTAGATGCACCTCACTCCTGTAGTTAGTCTCATCGTTGTTGGATATGAGACCGAGCACTGTGGTGTCATCGCCGAACTTAACGATGAGATTGGACGTGGAGGAGGAAAGGCAGTCATGGGTGAAGAGAGTGTATAGCAGAGGGCTCAGAACACACCCTTGGGGGACCCCGGTGTTGACAACAAGGGTGGAGGAGGTGTTCTTGCCCACTCTGACACTCTGTGTATGGTTAGTGAGAAAGTCCACAGTCCAGTTGCACAGAGAGGAGTGGAGTCCCAGTTGGTGGAGTTTGGACCGGAGTTTGTATGGCCGGATGGTGTTAAAAGCCGAACTGTAGTCTCCAAAGAGGAGCCGTGCATAGATGTTCTTGTGCTCCACGTGCTCCAGTAGTGTGTGCAGCACCGTGGCCTCAGTTGACCGGTTCTCTCTGTATGCAAACTGGTGTGAATCCAGGGATGGCGGTAAAGCAGCTTTGATGTGTTTTATGACCAGTCTCTCCAGGCATTTGGCAGGGATGGAGGTGAGGGCCACAGGTCTGTAATCGTTCAGACATGTGACGTTTGACTGTTTTGGGATGGGGACAATTGTTGCTGCTTTGAAACAAGCTGGAACCAGTGAACAGGACAGCGAGGTGTTGTATATAGAGGTGAAGACGTCCGCCAGCTCCGCAGCACAGTCTTTTAGCACCAGGCCCAGTACTCCATCTGGCCCTTCCTGGTGTTGATGCTGCGGAACACACATCTCACCTCGTGGGTGCTCAGGACTGGAGCGGGGTCAGTCGAGGGGAGAGGGGACAGGACAGGGTCGGTGTTGTTCCTGTCACAACGGGCATAAAAGAGTTTGAGTCCTCAGCCAGAGTAGGACTGTGTTTCCTCTTGTAGTCCGTAATAGCCCTGATGCCCTCCCAAACCTGCCTTGAGTCTGTGGTGTTCTCAAACCTGGCCTCAGTACGCCTCCTGTGATGTCGTTTGGCAGTATTGATGCCCTGGCAGCACTATACGCCTCCTGGTCCCCGGAGTTGAAGGCAGTATTCCTAGCTCGGATAAGTTGTTGAACTCCGTGTGTCATCCAGGGTGGAGTATTGGGAAACACACAGAATTGTTTCCAGCTTGTTATGTTGTCCATACAGAAGGTGTAGCTGTCCAATACAGCACGATTGACAGTGTCCTGCTCTTTGAATACTTCCCAGTCTGTGTGGTTCTGATTGTGATCCCAGTGCTCTTGATCTTTGGTGTATACATCGGGTGCAGCAGGAGAGAGAGGTGGTCTGACAGACTCGGGTGGGGACAGGCCTGGGCTCTGTATGCGTCTGCAACACTGGGATACACCTGGTCCAAAGTTCTATCTCCTCTGGTAGCACACTTCACATTTCGATGGAATTTGTGAAGTACAGATTTTAAGTCCGCGTGGTTGAAGTCCCCAGCCACAATAAAAAAAAAATTTAGAAAAGTATTTTGGAAAGAGTAACTTAAAGAGTACCTGTTGGGACATAGCATCTGATTTATCATTTAAGTGAATGTAAATATTGTGAATGAAAATATTAAAAAATGCACAAAATTTGTGGCCATACCGGCTCGTCAAAGCCTGAACCCGTCAGATCTCGGAAGCTAAGCAGGGCCGGGCCTGGTTAGTACTTGGATGGGAGACCACAAGGAATTCCAGGTGCCACAGTGGGGCCAGTTGCAAAAACTGTCGTCGTGTTCTTAGGCAAGGCACATCACCCACATTGCCTAGTATGAAAGTGGTGTGTGCGTGAGTGTTGGTGGTGGTCGGAGGGGCCGATGGCACAGATTGGAGCCTCGCTTCCGTCAGTCTGCCCCAGGGCAGCTGTAGCTACAATAGTAGTTTACCACCACCGGGTCTGGAGTGAGTGAATAATGCTCTGTAAAGCGTCTTTGAGTGTCCAGAAAAGCGCTGTATAAAACTGATGCATTATTGATGCATTAAAATCTGAACAGGACAGACACATGAGAAACTAAACTAAATCTGAAGGACTCTTGTAAGAAATACAAATGTTCAAATAATTTCATATTATCAACATAAAGCCAACACTTGTACTTAAATTCAGAGCACTTCTGTACAATACAATATATTTCTCAAGAGTACTGTTACTTTAATTGAAATTTGACTCAAGTAGGAGTAAAAGTATGCTGCTAGTATACTAAAAGTATGCTTCCTCTTCTCACTGCCTTCTCTGGTGCCTGTTTTAGACCATCCTTCGCAGACCGGAAGCGCCTGGGTCTGAACCGCAAACCAGCCAACGGACACAGGTAGTGTGCTATCACCACGGCAACGGTAGGCCTCATGTTGTCCAGTCATTCACTCACACTCGCTCTCTTTTCTTCTAGGAAAGGAGGCGGAGCAGCCAGGTACGAATGTTACTGTCAGGAGAGTCAAGATTTACCATTTACTTGAATGTTCCATATTTGATGGTTCATAATAATAATAATAATAATGCATCAGTTTTATATAGCGCTTTTCTGGACACTCAACAGAGCATTATTCATTCACTCCAGACCCGGTAGTGGTAAACTACTGTTGTAGCCACAGCTGCCCTGGGGCAGACTGACGGAAGTGAGGCTCCAATCTGCGCCATCGGCCCCTCCGACCACCACCAACACTCACACACACACACCACTTTCATACTAGGCAATGTGGGTGATGTGTCTTGCCTAAGGACACAACGACAGTTTTTGTGACTGGCGCCCCCCTGTGGCACCTGGAATTCCCAGTGGTCTCCCATCCAAGTACTGACCAGGCCCTGCTGAGCTTCTGAGATCTGACGGGATCAGGCTTTGACGAGCCGGTATGGCCACATAGGTCACAAATCACTAACAAACTACTTCCTGAATTGCCGAGTGTCTTAATAACGACCACACTGTATAACAAAGTGGTGGAGTGTGATGTCATCCATAGCTTTCGGGTCCACTCAAATGAAGCTCCCGATGCCACGGTTACGGGAGTGAATCTAGAGCCAGACTCTATTGGGAATAAGGTTTTTTAATGGACAAAATAGCGAAAAAACCCACCAGGATGTAGAGTGGGTTCATACAGATGTGTTAAGACCAAAATGATGAGGCCACAGCAGCAGTTACAGAGAGAGGGGCCACAAGAGTGTAAGTCAATGGGGTCCAGAGTCAGAAGAATGAGAACTTATTTGGAACACAGCGGCAAGCAGGTTTCCTATGTCCATTTATATAAATACTGGACACATAAGTAAGACTATAACGCATCACATCCTAATATTTAATACATGTTTTCCCTCCATCATCTCTTACTAGACCTACATTATTGTATTTTTAAACATTTTTAAAATTGGTGTCTTTTCAGGTTTAAGAAGAAGTGATCGTGTGAAGGCATCTCAGCTGCTTCAGCGTCTGTCCCTGGATCACAGAAGACCCGACAAAAACCTGTTTCATAGTCTGGTCAAAGCATCAGACGACTAGAACATTTGAATTTGAGTTTTTGGAAGGTCTAAGTCGGGGGTCTCCAGTGCGCTACATGTACAAAACGAAAATGCCAGAGAGCTACTAGTCATATGAAATTCAGTACATATGTGCACACCATGGGAAGCCTTAGATGTGTGTAGTTACAGATGCCGATAAAACAAACCATTATCTGTTTATTAGTGTACAAAGTTAGGAATCAAAGTGATACATGTACAATGATAAAAGGCATTTAAATAATCCGATTTGACTTATTCAGTACAATACGTGTAATTCAGAAATCCCTTGGCGAACGACTTGAAAGGGAGTGGAGAGCTACGGGTTGGAGACCCCTGGTTTAAGTGAATGAGATTCTCCTGATGAAGACGGTTTTCCTGTTTCAGCGCACTGAGGGAGGCCCATCAGAGCAGTGAGTGAGGGTCATTCACTCTGCTGCAGGCCACATGGACAGAACAAAACATGGAAACATTCTGTGCATCATTCTGTATGTGTGTCAAGTCTGGTATTAATAAACAAATCCTATTTTTTCTGCAACTGGTGCTGTTACACATGTATGAGTCTTTTTAAAGTGCACTTAAGTGTATTGAAATACTTGGTGAGACTGGTTTGTCTGGTGAGCTGTGTTCAGGTCACACAACTGCTGTTTCTGAACAAATATAAAAACCTAATTAAAAACTGATCTCCAAGTCTGCTGATCTGCACCTTCTGCCCCTGGCACCACCACTCACTTTACTCACACATAGGTAAGACAATATGAACTTTTAATACTTTTATTCATATGAACATGTGGCCCACACTTCAGAGAGCACAGGACCCTACAGCTCATGTACCTGTGCAGCAGGTACAGGGCAGGAAACAGTAAAGGTAAAAAAACACACCACAGAGCAGACTGAGGTGTAGACTGACCCAAAGCTCAGGCTTAGACTGGCCAACCAGAATCACTGCCTTTATTCCAACATTAGAAATATGAAACAGTCCAGTTTTAATGCTCTGTCCTCTGCAGACCTCCTCAAGAGGCTACAGGGGGCGCTGCTTTACTACACAGCCGGGCCACGAGACCGGCCATCTGCAGCAGAGAGTTGATCCCCTCGGCCACTCGCACGTGGGTGTAGCCGATCTCCTGCAACACACACAGCCATGTTAGAGGGGGCAGGAGGAGGCTCTCCCCACCCACTCCTATTGGTCAGCATCTGAGTGACAGCTGGATTTAGCCAATCGGTGAATCTCAGATGAAATAGATGAAAACTACACATGAAGAGATCAAATCGAGAAATCAGCAAACTCACAAAATTCTGATATACTTTTTTTTTGCCAAATCTCCACTATGTTACTTAAGGTTTAAAGAGCCTGGTCCAGGACAAGAGTCATAAGCACTTTACAGGGCCCATATTACACCATTTTCTTCATTCACACACATTTAACGCACAAACCCTGCAGATTTAAGCTCCGTTCTTCTCTCAAATATAAAACACTCTGTTCTACCTTATGATGTCATGTGGGGATACAGGAAGTGGTCCACTGTAATTACAAACACACACCTTCACTAAAGTCATTTGGATCATTTTTGCCCCTCACAAAAGGTAAAAGATAGACTTTACCTTTAAAATTGCCACTTCATGACATCACAAGGAGGAACAGAGCATTATGAGCTTTGTAGATGTAGACAGCAACATGTGAATGAAACTAAACTCTAGGCATGTTTTTGATTAGGTAACATCGTGCATTACTGACTGAAGTACTGACGGCCACATGGAGCGACCACAGCCCTGGGGTCACAGCTCGGGGACTGGGGTTCGTGGGAATACCTTGATAAACTCCAGCTTGAGGTACTCGGGCATGCTGTAGGTCTTGCACACTCTGAACACATTGCCGATGATGTCCTCAGGGGAGTAGCCCAGCCTCCACAACTGCTCCATGACGCGGTACGCCTCATCCACCTGGCCCTGCACACAGCTTCCCAGCATGCCTTTCACCAGCAGGGGGTGGGGCTCATCGCACACTTTGAACACGTTCTCGCTGTTGACGAAGCCGAAGCCCGAGTGGGTGGACTGCAGGTTGTTCAGCGCCTGGTCCGAGAGGGGGGGAGAAAAGTTACAGTTAGTGTGAGAGTGCGTGGTGCGTGTGTGCTGGTCAAACAACGGGCGTTTCCCAGGATCTTTCCTCCAAAACCGAGCCGAGAGTCCTGCTCACAGCTCAGGGGGAGCGACTGTGCCATGTCATGTGACCAAACGCAGTAAAGGTTTTAGAGTTTAAATAAACATCAATACTTCTACAAATGAAAAGTGTTCAGATGTGTCTGTATGTGTGAACAGTTATTAAAACATGAGAATAATAAAAGGCCAAAGTGGTTCAGATTCTGAGGACCCTGAGGATTGGGAACCATCCAGCAGGTCCCCATGATGTAATCCTTTATGATCAGAGCAGCAGTATTGTTTGAAGTTCAGATATGGGTTGAAGGCTGAGGACAGGCTGTGATTAAGGTCAGGATCCATCTCCAGGAATGAATGGAAGTCCGTGTAATGTCGAAGCCGTACAGTAGTCATGTCCCGAGAGAAGCCTGCTCATGTGTATTGTGTAACTACCTGTCTTACCTGCTGATGTGGCTGATGCCTCAGTCTACCTGTGTGTGTGTGTGTGTGTGCCCATGTCCCCATGTCTCATGTGTGTGTGTGTGTGTGCACCTATCTCATGTCCCCTGTGTGTGTGTGTGTGTGTGCCTGTCTCATGTCCCCAGTGTGTGTGTGTGTGTGTGTGTGCACCCATCTCATGTCCCCCTGTGTGTGTGTGTGTGTGTACCTGTCTCATGTCCCCCTGTGTGTGTGTGTGTGTGTGTACCTGTCTCATGTCCCCCTGTGTGTGTGTGTGTGTGTACCTGTCTCATGTCCCCCTGTGTGTGTGTGTACCTGTCTCATGTCCCCCTGTGTGTGTGTGTGTGTGTGTGTGTGTGTGCACCCATCTCATGTCCCCCTGTGTGTGTGTGTGTGTGTGTGTGTGTGTACCTGTCTCATGTCCCCCTGTATGTGTGTGTACCTGTCTCCTGTCCCCCTGTGTGTGTGTGTGTGTGTGTACCTGTCTCATGTCCCCCTGTGTGTGTGTGTGTGTGTACCTGTCTCATGTCCCCCTGTGTGTATGTGTGTGTACCTGTCTCCTGTCCCCCTGTGTGTGTGTGTGTGTGTGTACCTGTCTCCTGTCCCCCTGTGTGTGTGTGTGTGTGTGTACCTGTCTCATGTCCCCCTGTGTGTGTGTGTGTGTACCTGTCTCCTGTCCCCTTGTGTGTGTGTGTGTGTGTACCTGTCTCCTGTCCCCTTGTGTGTGTGTGTGTGTGTGTACCTGTCTCCTGTCCCCCTGTGTGTGTGTGTGTGTGTGTGTGTGTACCTGTCTCCTGTCCCCAGTGTGTGTGTGTGTGTACCTGTCTCCTGCTTCACCCCTGTGTGTGTGTGTGTGTGTGTGTGTACCTGTCTCATGTCCCCCTGTGTGTGTGTGTGTGTGTGTACCTGTCTCCTGTCCCCCTGTGTGTGTGTGTGTGTACCTGTCTCCTGTCCCCCTGTGTGTGTGTGTGTGTGTGTGTGTGTGTACCTGTCTCATGTCCCCCTGTGTGTGTGTGTGTGTACCTGTCTCCTGTCCCCCTGTGTGTGTGTGTGTGTGTGTACCTGTCTCATGTCCCCCTGTGTGTGTGTGTGTGTGTGTACCTGTCTCCTGTCCCCCTGTGTGTGTGTGTGTGTACCTGTCCTATACCATGTCCCCTGTGTGTGTGTGTGTGTGTGTGTGTGTGTGTGTGTGTGTGTGTGTACCTGTCTCCTGTCCCCCTGTGTGTGTGTGTGTGTGTACCTGTCTCCTGTCCCCCTGTGTGTGTGCGTGTGTACCTGTCTCATGTCCCCCTGTGTGTGTGTGTGTGTGTGTACCTGTCTCATGTCCCCCTGTGTGTGTGTGTGTGTACCTGTCTCATCTCCACCTGTGTGTGTGTGTGTGTGTGTACCCGTCTCATGTCCCCCTGTGTGTGTGTGTACCTGTCTCCTGTCCCCAGTGTGTGTGTGTACCTGTCTCATGTCCCCCTGTGTGTGTGTGTACCTGTCTCATGTCCCCCTGTGTGTGTGTGTGTGTGTACCTGTCTCATGTCCCCCTGTGTGTGTGTGTGTGTGTGTACCTGTCTCCTGTCCCCCTGTGTGTGTGTGTGTATGTGTACGCCTGTCTCCTGTCCCACTGTGTGTGTGTGTGTGTGTGTGTGTGACCTGTCTCATGTCCCCTGTGTGTGTGTGTACCTGTATGTGTGTGTGTGTGTGTGTGTACCTGTCTCATGTCCCCCTGTGTGTGTGTGTGTGTGTGTGTGTGTGTACCTGTCTCATGTCCCCCTGTGTGTGTGTGTGTGTGTGTACCTGTCTCATGTCCCCCTGTGTGTGTGTGTGTTTGTACCTGTCTCATGTCCCCCTGTGTGTGTGTGTGTGTGTGTGTGTGTGTGTGTGTACCTGTCTCCTGTCCCCCTGTGTGTGTGTGTGTGTGTACCTGTCTCCTGTTCCCCTGTGTGTGTGTGTGTGTGTGTACCCGTCTCTTGTCCCCCTGTGTGTGTGTGTGTGTGTGTGTGTACCTGTCTCATGTCCCCCTGTGTGTGTGTGTACCTGTCTCATGTCCCCCTGTGTGTGTGTGTGTGTGTGTGTACCCGTCTCATGTCCCCCTGTGTGTGTGTGTGTGTCTGTGTGTACCTGTCTCCTGTCCCCAGTGTGTGTGTGTACCTGTCTCATGTCCCCCTGTGTGTGTGTGTGTACCTGTCTCATGTCCCCCTGTGTGTGTGTGTGTGTGTGTGTGTGTACCTGTCTCATGTCCCCCTGTGTGTGTGTGTGTGTGTGTACACCAGTCTCCTGTCCCCCTGTGTGTGTGTGTGTGTGTACCTGTCTCATGCCCCCTGTGTGTGTGTGTGTGTGTGTGTACCTGTCTCCTGTCCCCCTGTGTGTGTGTGTGTGTACCCGTCTCATGTCCCCGTGTGTGTGTGTGTCTGTGTGTACCTGTCTCCTGTCCCCAGTGTGTGTGTGTACCTGTCTCATGTCCCCCTGTGTGTGTGTGTGTGTACCTGTCTCATGTCCCCCTGTGTGTGTGTGTGTGTGTGTGTGTACCCGTCTCATGTCCCCCTGTGTGTGTGTGTGTGTGTGTACCTGTCTCATGTCTCCCTGTGTGTATGTGTGTGTGTGTACCTGTCTCATGTCCCCCTGTGTGTGTGTGTGTGTGTGTGTGTGTGTGTGTACCTGTCTCATGTCCCCCTGTGTGTGTGTGTGTGTGTGTGTGTACCCGTCTCATGTCCCCCTGTGCGTGTGTGTGTCTGTGTGTACCTGTCTCCTGTCCCCAGTGTGTGTGTGTACCTGTCTCATGTCCCCCTGTGTGTGTGTGTGTGTACCTGTCTCATGTCCCCCTGTGTGTGTGTGTGTGTGTGTGTGTACACCAGTCTCCTGTCCCCCTGTGTGTGTGTGTGTGTGTGTACCTGTCTCATGTCCCCCTGTGTGTGTGTGTACCCTGTATGTCCCCCCTGTGTGTGTGTGTGTGTACCTGTCTCATGTCCCCCCTGTGTGTGTGTGTAATGTACCGTCTCATGTCCACCCTGTGTGTTATTGTGTGTACCTGTCTCATGTCCCCCTGTGTGTGTGTGTGTGTACCCGTCTCATGTCCCCCTGTGTGTGTGTGTGTGTACCTGTCTCATGTCCCCCTGTGTGTGTGTGTGTGTGTGTGTACCCGTCTCATGTCCCCCTGTGTGTGTGTGTGTGTGTGTACCTGTCTCATGTCCCCCTGTGTGTGTGTGTGTGTGTGTACCTGTCTCATGTCCCCCTGTGTGTGTGTGTGTGTGTGTACCTGTCTCATGTCCCCCTGTGTGTGTGTGTGTGTGTGTACCTGTCTCATGTCCCCCTGTGTGTGTGTGTGTGTACCTGTCTCATGTCCCCCTGTGTGTGTGTGTGTGTGTGTGTACCTGTCTCATGTCCCCCTGTGTGTGTGTGTGTGTGTGTGTGTGTGTGTACCTGTCTCATGTCCCCCTGTGTGTGTGTGTGTGTGTGTACCTGTCTCATGTCCCCCTGTGTGTGTGTGTGTGTGTGTGTACCCGTCTCATGTCCCCCTGTGTGTGTGTGTGTGTGTGCACCCATCTCATGTCCCCCTGTGTGTGTGTGTGTGTGTGTGTGTGTACCTGTCTCATGTCCCCCTGTGTGTGTGTGTGTACCTGTCTCATGTCCCCCTGTGTGTGTGTGTGTACCTGTCTCATGTCCCCCTGTGTGTGTGTGTACCTGTCTCATGTCCCCCTGTGTGTGTGTGTGTGTGTGTACCTGTCTCATGTCCCCCTGTGCGGTGAAGATGACGGCCTCCAGCCCGTCGTCGGTCACGCTCAGCCCCTCCTGTTGGACGACCTCCTGCAGCCGTGCGAGGACTTGGCCGTCGCTCAGTTTGGCGTAGCGCAGGACGGCACAGCGGGACTGGATGGGCTCGATGATGCGGTCTGAGGCGTTACAGGCCAGGGCGAAGCGTGTCGTTTTAGAGTAGATCTCCATGATGCGCCGCAGAGCCTGCTGTGCACCATCCGTCATGCTAAACACACACACACTTTTATCTGCTAGAACCATTTAACACATTGATCATTACGGTAATCCTTTTCTGTTACACTGTTACAAGACTAAAACTTGATTTTGATTCTAACAAATAGATTCTATACACCGTACAGATTCTGGCACCACAATAATAATACAAAAAAAACACTTTCTACTGCCTAAAGAAAGTGTTTTTTTTTTTTTTTCATATTACGATACCTGCTCAAATGAATATCTAATTTGCATACTAGTTTTAGTGTTGAACCAACTTTAAAAAAAAAACTACATTACAAGTACCATAAGTTCTATAGCAAAATTACTATTGCAATATTGTCTAATGCAACACCATAGTACACAGAGGCCTAGAACATTGAATGGAGATGGTGGAGATGGGGGCAGGTAAATAATGTCAAACAGTGAGTGCACTGAAAATATATCATGTCATCAACAGTGAAGAGTGGCTTTGGGCCCGTGTGGAGAGTACGACATCACATTCAGAAATCTAAAAACTAGCAATTGTAAGATAAGAAATATATATTAAAACAGAAGTGAAACTTATAAAACATGTTAATGCTTTGTTTTCAGCATCAATTTTGCATTTTCAAAATAAAAAGTAAAATGGTGATCTAAATATGTGATGTGTTAGCAGTTAATACCCCATAGAAGTCAAATTCTTTTTTTTAAATTAATTTCATTTTCCTCCTCAGCCAGCTGACCTGTCGGCCTCATCCAGGATGATAATCTTGTGTCTTCCTTTGGGGAGGGTCACCTTTTGTTGAGCAAACATCTTGATTTTATTTCGGACCACATCAATACCTCTGCAACAGAATGCAAAAATATAAATATTAGGTCTTAAACCCACTTCTTATGCCCCCGTATATACCCAGCCCTCCCCTTATACCCCCGTGTTGGTCCCTGGGTCAGACCTGTCATTGGAGGCGTTCAACTCCAGCACTGCGTCCTTCATGGAGGCTCCCAGCAGGGCCCGGGCCAGGCACAGGATACTGGTGGTTTTCCCGGTGCCAGGAGGGCCTGAGGAGCACATGAAGAGCTGTGAGATGTGCACTAAACTCAGCTCTGCAGAAATCACGTGTCATCAGATTATAAAGCAAAATTTGTATTGGCTGAGCCTAAACTCTGGACTCAAAACAAACAAACAAACAGACAGCTCTTCGTGGTGTATGACTATCCCCTCTTCTGCTAAATAAGTAAGACATGGAATTGCCCTTGGAACGTGGTCTGGTGGTGAGTTTCTCGGCCAAACTCTTTATTCCGTGCAGTGCGGTCACAAATCCCACCTGCGATGATGATGTTGGGCACATTTCCCTCTCGGGCGAACACCTCCAGGCGGCTCACAGTCTCCTCGTTTCCCACGATCTCACACAGCTTGAGCGGCCGGTACTTCTCCACCCAGGGCAGCTCGTATGCGCCCGCGGCCCTCTCCGGGGCCCTCTCCGGGGCCCTCTCCGGGGCCCTCTCCGGGGCCCTCTCCGGGGCCCTCTCCGGGGCCCTCTCCGGGGCCGTGCTGCTGGATGCAGTGCAGGGCTCCTGCTCCATGTCAACCTCCATGTTTAGCGCGTTTTTCTGTTTCTGCTGCTCGAGAGGCTTCCTGTGCAATCCTCCTCTGTGGCTCATTGGCCCCTCTCTCTGGCGACAAAGGGTGGTGCACCAGGGCCTATAATATTCAGAGCCTATAATATTCAATGCCTAATGTGTTCAGGGCCTATAGTGTTCAGGGCCTAATGTGTTCAGAGCCTAATGTGTTCAGAGCCTAATGTGTTCAGAGCCTTTAGTGTTCAGGGCCGATAGTGTTCAGGGCCTAATGTGTTCAGAGCCTAATGTGTTCAGAGCCTTTAGTGTTCAGAGCCTAATGTGTTCAGAGCCTAATGTGTTCAGAGCCTAATGTGTTCAGAGCCTAATGTGTTCAGAGCCTATAGTGTTCAGAGCCTATAGTGTTCAGAGCCTATAGTGTTCAGAGCCTAATGTGTTCAGAGCCTAATGTGTTCAGAGCCTATAGTGTTCAGAGCCTAATGTGTTCAGAGCCTAATGTGTTCAGAGCCTAATGTGTTCAGAGCCTATAGTGTTCAGGGCCTAATGTGTTCAGAGCCTAATGTGTTCAGAGCCTAATGTGTTCAGAGCCTAATGTGTTCAGAGCCTATAGTGGTCAGGGCCTAATGTGTTCAGAGCCTAATGTGTTCAGAGCCTATAGTGGTCAGGGCCTAATGTGTTCAGAGGCTAATGTGTTCAGAGCCTAATGTGTTCAGGGCCTAATGTGTTCAGAGACTATAGTGTTCAGAGCCTATAGTGTTCAGAGCCTAATGTGTTCAGAGCCTAATGTGTTCAGAGCCTATAGTGGTCAGGGCCTAATGTGTTCAGAGCCTATAGTATTCAGGGCCTAACTTGTTCAGAGCCTATAGTGTTCAGAGCCTAATGTGTTCAGAGCCTATAGTATTCAGGGCCTAACTTGTTCAGAGCCTAATGTGTTCAGGGCCTAATGTGTTCAGAGCTTATAGTGTTCAGAGCCTAATGTGTTCAGAGCCTATAGTGTTCAGGGCCTAATGTGTTCAGAGCCTATAGTGTTCAGGGCCTAACTTGTTCAGAGCCTATAGTGTTCAGGGCCTAATGTGTTCAGAGCTTATAGTGTTCAGAGCCTAATGTGTTCAGAGCCTATAGTGTTCAGGGCCTAATGTGTTCAGAGCCTATAGTGTTCAGGGCCTAATGTGTTCAGAGCCTATAGTGTTCAGGGCCTAATGTGTTCAGAGCCTATAGTGTTCAGGGCCTAATGTGTTCAGAGCTTATAGTGTTCAGAGCCTAATGTGTTCAGAGCCTATAGTGTTCAGGGCCTAATGTGTTCAGAGCCTATAGTGTTCAGGGCCTAATGTGTTCAGAGCCTATAGTGTTCAGGGCCTAATGTGTTCAGAGCCTATAGTGTTCAGGGCCTAATGTGTTCAGAGCCTATAGTGTTCAGAGCCTATAGTGTTCAGGGCCTAATGTGTTCAGAGCCTATAGTGTTCAGGGCCTAATGTGTTCAGAGCCTATAGTGTTCAGGGCCTAATGTGTTCAGAGCCTAATGTGTTCAGAGCCTAATGTGTTCAGGGCCTAATGTGTTCAGAGCCTAATGTGTTCAGAGCCTAATGTGTTCAGAGCCTATAGTGTTCAGGGCCTAATGTGTTCAGAGCCTAATGTGTTCAGAGCCTAATGTGTTCAGGGCCTAATGTGTTCAGAGCCTAATGTGTTCAGAGCCTATAGTGTTCAGAGCCTTTACTGTTCAGAGCCTATAGTGTTCAGAGCCTATAGTGTTCAGAGACTAATGTGTTCAGAGCCTAATGTGTTCAGAGCCTAATGTGTTCAGAGCCTATAGTGTTCAGGTCCTAATGTGTTCAGAGCCTAATGTGTTCAGAGACTATAGTGTTCAGAGCCTAATGTGTTCAGAGCCTATAGTGTTCAGAGCCTATAGTGTTCAGAGCCTAATGTGTTCAGAGCCTAATGTGTTCAGAGCCTAATGTGTTCAGAGCCTATAGTGTTCAGGGCCTAATGTGTTCAGAGCCTATAGTGTTCAGGGCCTAATGTGTTCAGAGCCTATAGTGTTCAGAGCCTAATGTGTTCAGAGCCTAATGTGTTCAGAGCCTATAGTGTTCAGGGCCTAATGTGTTCAGAGCCTAATGTGTTCAGAGCCTAATGTGTTCAGAGCCTAATGTGTTCAGAGCCTATAGTGTTCAGGGCCTAATGTGTTCAGAGCCTAATGTGTTCAGAGCCTATAGTGTTCAGGGCCTAATGTGTTCAGAGCCTAATGTGTTCAGAGCCTAATGTGTTCAGGGCCTAATGTGTTCAGAGACTATAGTGTTCAGAGCCTAATGTGTTCAGAGCCTATAGTGTTCAGGGCCTAATGTGTTCAGAGCCTATAGTGGTCAGGGCCTAATGTGTTCAGAGCCTAATGTGTTCAGAGCCTAATGTGTTCAGGGCCTAATGTGTTCAGAGACTATAGTGTTCAGGGCCTAATGTGTTCAGAGACTATAGTGTTCAGAGCCTAATGTGTTCAGAGCCTAATGTGTTCAGAGCCTATAGTGATCAGGGCCTAATGTGTTCAGAGCCTATAGTATTCAGGGCCTAACTTGTTCAGAGCCTATAGTGTTCAGAGCCTAATGTGTTCAGAGCCTATAGTATTCAGGGCCTAACTTGTTCAGAGCCTATAGTGTTCAGAGCCTAATGTGTTCAGAGCCTATAGTGTTCAGGGCCTAATGTGTTCAGACCCTATAGTGTTCAGGGCCTAATGTGTTCAGAGCCTATAGTGTTCAGGGCCTAATGTGTTCAGAGCTTATAGTGTTCAGAGCCTAATGTGTTCAGAGCCTATAGTGTTCAGGGCCTAATGTGTTCAGAGCCTATAGTGTTGAGGGCCTAATGTGTTCAAAGCCTATAGTGTTCAGAGCCTAATGTGTTCAGAGCCTATAGTGTTCAGGGCCTAATGTGTTCAGAGCCTAATGTGTTCAGAGCCTAATGTGTTCAGAGCCTATAGTGTTCAGGGCCTAATGTGTTCAGAGCCTATAGTGTTCAGGGCCTAATGTGTTCAGAGCCTATAGTGTTCAGAGCCTATAGTGTTCAGGGCCTAATGTGTTCAGAGCCTATAGTGTTCAGAGCCTAATGTGTTCAGAGCCTATAGTGTTCAGGGCCTAATGTGTTCAGAGCCTAATGTGTTCAGAGCCTAATGTGTTCAGAGCCTATAGTGTTCAGGGCCTAATGTGTTCAGGACCTAATGTGTTCAGAGCCTAATGTGTTCAGGGCCTAATGTGTTCAGGACCTAATGTGTTCAGAGCCTATAGTGTTCAGGGCCTAATGTGTTCAGGACCTAATGTGTTCAGAGCCTAATGTGTTCAGAGCCTATAGTGTTCAGAGCCTATAGTGTTCAGAGCCTATAGTGTTCAGAGCCTAATGTGTTCAGAGACTATAGTGTTCAGAGCCTAATGTGTTCAGAGCCTATAGTGTTCAGAGCCTATAGTGTTCAGAGCCTAATGTGTTCAGAGCCTATAGTGTTCAGGGCCTAATGTGTTCAGAGCCTATAGTGTTCAGGGCCTAATGTGTTCAGAGCCTAATGTGTTCAGAGCCTAATGTGTTCAGAGCCTAATGTGTTCAGAGCCTATAGTGTTCAGGGCCTAATGTGTTCAGGACCTAATGTGTTCAGAGCCTAATGTGTTCAGGGCCTAATGTGTTCAGGACCTAATGTGTTCAGAGCCTATAGTGTTCAGGGCCTAATGTGTTCAGAGCCTAATGTGTTCAGGACCTAATGTGTTCAGAGCCTAATGTGTTCAGAGCCTAATGTGTTCAGGGCCTAATGTGTTCAGAGCCTATAGTGTTCAGGGCCTAATGTGTTCAGGACCTAATGTGTTCAGAGCCTATAGTGTTCAGAGCCTAATGTGTTCAGAGCCTATAGTGTTCAGAGCCTAATGTGTTCAGAGCCTATAGTGTTCAGGGCCTAATGTGTTCAGGACCTAATGTGTTCAGAGCCTAATGTGTTCAGGGCCTAATGTGTTCAGGACCTAATGTGTTCAGAGCCTATAGTGGTCAGGGCCTAATGTGTTCAGAGCCTATAGTGTTCAGAGCCTTTAGTGTTCAGAGCCTATAGTGTTCAGAGCCTAATGTGTTCAGAGCCTAATGTGTTCAGAGCCTAATGTGTTCAGAGCCTATAGTGGTCAGGGCCTAATGTGTTCAGAGCCTAATGTGTTCAGAGCCTAATGTGTTCAGAGCCTAATGTGTTCAGAGCCTATAGTGGTCAGGGCCTAATGTGTTCAGAGCCTAATGTGTTCAGAGCCTAATGTGTTCAGGGCCTAATGTGTTCAGAGACTATAGTGTTCAGAGCCTATAGTGTTCAGAGCCTAATGTGTTCAGAGCCTAATGTGTTCAGAGCCTATAGTGGTCAGGGCCTAATGTGTTCAGAGCCTATAGTATTCAGGGCCTAACTTGTTCAGAGCCTATAGTGTTCAGAGCCTAATGTGTTCAGAGCCTATAGTATTCAGGGCCTAACTTGTTCAGAGCCTATAGTGTTCAGAGCCTAATGTGTTCAGAGCCTATAGTGTTCAGGGCCTAATGTGTTCAGAGCCTATAGTGTTCAGGGCCTAATGTGTTCAGAGCCTATAGTGTTCAGGGCCTAATGTGTTCAGAGCCTATAGTGTTCAGGGCCTAATGTGTTCAGAGCCTAATGTGTTCAGAGCCTATAGTGTTCAGGGCCTAATGTGTTCAGAGCCTATAGTGTTCAGGGCCTAATGTGTTCAGAGCCTATAGTGTTCAGAGCCTAATGTATTCAGAGCCTATAGTGTTCAGAGCCTATAGTGTTCAGGGCCTAATGTGTTCAGAGCCTATAGTGTTCAGGGCCTATAGTGTTCAGGGCCTAATGTGTTCAGAGCCTATAGTGTTCAGGGCCTAATGTGTTCAGAGCCTATAGTGTTCAGAGCCTATAGTGTTCAGGGCCTAATGTGTTCAGAGCCTATAGTGTTCAGAGCCTAATGTGTTCAGAGCCTAATGTGTTCAGAGCCTATAGTGTTCAGGGCCTAATGTGTTCAGAGCCTAATGTGTTCAGAGCCTAATGTGTTCAGGGCCTAATGTGTTCAGAGCCTAATGTGTTCAGAGCCTAATGTGTTCAGAGCCTAATGTGTTCAGAGCCTATAGTGTTCAGAGCCTTTAGTGTTCAGAGCCTATAGTGTTCAGAGCCTATAGTGTTCAGGGCCTAATGTGTTCAGAGCCTAATGTGTTCAGAGCCTATAGTGTTCAGAGCCTAATGTGTTCAGAGCCTATAGTGTTCAGAGCCTAATGTGTTCAGAGCCTAATGTGTTCAGAGCCTAATGTGTTCAGAGCCTATAGTGTTCAGGGCCTAATGTGTTCAGAGCCTATAGTGTTCAGGGCCTAATGTGTTCAGAGCCTATAGTGTTCAGAGCCTAATGTGTTCAGAGCCTAATGTGTTCAGAGCCTAATGTGTTCAGAGCCTATAGTGGTCAGGGCCTAATGTGTTCAGAGCCTAATGTGTTCAGAGCCTAATGTGTTCAGAGCCTAATGTGTTCAGAGCCTATAGTGGTCAGGGCCTAATGTGTTCAGAGCCTAATGTGTTCAGAGCCTAATGTGTTCAGAGCCTAATGTGTTCAGAGACTATAGTGTTCAGAGCCTATAGTGTTCAGAGCCTAATGTGTTCAGAGCCTAATGTGTTCAGAGCCTATAGTGTTCAGAGCCTAATGTGTTCAGAGCCTATAGTGTTCAGAGCCTATAGTGTTCAGAGCCTATAGTATTCAGGGCCTAACTTGTTCAGAGCCTATAGTGTTCAGAGCCTAATGTGTTCAGAGCCTATAGTATTCAGGGCCTAACTTGTTCAGAGCCTATAGTGTTCAGAGCCTAATGTGTTCAGAGCCTATAGTGTTCAGGGCCTAATGTGTTCAGAGCCTATAGTGTTCAGGGCCTAATGTGTTCAGAGCCTATAGTGTTCAGGGCCTAATGTGTTCAGAGCCTATAGTGTTCAGGGCCTAATGTGTTCAGAGCTTATAGTGTTCAGAGCCTAATGTGTTCAGAGCCTATAGTGTTCAGGGCCTAATGTGTTCAGAGCCTATAGTGTTGAGGGCCTAATGTGTTCAGAGCCTATAGTGTTCAGAGCCTAATGTATTCAGAGCCTATAGTGTTCAGGGCCTAATGTGTTCAGAGCCTATAGTGTTCAGAGCCTATAGTGTTCAGGGCCTAATGTGTTCAGAGCCTATAGTGTTCAGGGCCTAATGTGTTCAGAGCCTATAGTGTTCAGGGCCTAATGTGTTCAGAGCCTAATGTGTTCAGAGCCTAATGTGTTCAGAGCCTAATGTGTTCAGAGCCTATAGTGTTCAGGGCCTAATGTGTTCAGGACCTAATGTGTTCAGAGCCTAATGTGTTCAGGGCCTAATGTGTTCAGGACCTAATGTGTTCAGAGCCTATAGTGTTCAGGGCCTAATGTGTTCAGGACCTAATGTGTTCAGAGCCTAATGTGTTCAGAGCCTATAGTGTTGAGGGCCTAATGTGTTCAGAGCCTATAGTGTTCAGAGCCTATAGTGTTCAGAGCCTAATGTGTTCAGAGCCTATAGTGTTCAGGGCCTAATGTGTTCAGAGCCTATAGTGTTCAGAGCCTAATGTGTTCAGA
Organism: Odontamblyopus lacepedii; assembly: GCA_034769755.1. Classification (NCBI taxonomy): domain Eukaryota; kingdom Metazoa; phylum Chordata; class Actinopteri; order Gobiiformes; family Gobiidae; genus Odontamblyopus; species Odontamblyopus lacepedii. Next base: position 1,141,538 of record CM068350.1, on the reverse strand, counting down.
GCCTAATGTGTTCAGAGCCTAATGTGTTCAGAGCCTAATGTGTTCAGGGCCTAATGTGTTCAGAGCCTATAGTGTTCAGAGCCTATAGTGTTCAGAGCCTAATGTGTTCAGAGCCTATAGTGTTCAGGGCCTAATGTGTTCAGAGCCTAATGTGTTCAGAGCCTATAGTGTTCAGAGCCTAATGTGTTCAGAGCCTATAGTGTTCAGGGCCTAATGTGTTCAGAGCCTATAGTGTTCAGGGCCTAATGTGTTCAGAGCCTATAGTGTTCAGAGCCTATAGTGTTCAGGGCCTAATGTGTTCAGAGCCTATAGTGTTCAGGGCCTAATGTGTTCAGAGCCTATAGTGTTCAGGGCCTAATGTGTTCAGAGCCTATAGTGTTCAGAGTGGACAGGACACTGTGGACAGGACACTGTGGACCATAGACCGTCTACGCTGTGGAGACGAGTCCCGGGTCGTGCAGAGGGAGGCGCTGCCGCCGCCTGCTGCCCGTCCTCAGAGCAGAAGCAGAGGGCGGGAGGCGGTCCGCTGTCTGCGCGGGCTCCGGACCGGCCATCTTGGAATCCTGAGCGCCGCTTGTCCCGCCGTGTCCCGCCGTGTGTCCCGTCTGAGCCGCCCGAGTCCCGGTACTTCTCTCCCTGTGGCCCTCACGTCCTCCGCGCAGCGCAGCTCTCCGTGCATGTTCCAGAGCCTGAGGTAGGGATGGGCAAAATGAGGTCGCATGAGATGATGAGACCTCACAGCCAAGTGATTCAAAATGTGATTCAGTAATGAGATCTCACTTCGCTGCCACCTGCTGTTACTTTGCACACATTACAACCAAATTGTGCTGTGTTTTTCGTCTACATTGTTTGAACTAACACATTGGTTATTTGTAAAGGACTGTATAAAAAAAATAAACTATGTCACACAAATATCTCTTTCATTGATTTTTATTTAGAAATACAATTTTTTCCAGGGTTTTAGGGCCGAGGCGGTTTCTTTTTTTTGAAAGAATGTCTCCAGCCTTGGAGAATACTCTCTCACATGGGACTGAGGATGCTGGGGAGCACAGGAAACTTTTGGCCAGTTTATAAAGGGTCGGGTACAACATTTTTGTTTTGGTCTGTAAACGGATTTGATTTATTGGCACACTAAACTGTATTGAAAATAGCAAGGTGCTCATCTCAAGAGTGCCAGAGTTCAATATGTGAGTTGTAACAAAAAACACTTTAGTCCAACCCAGACCCCAAGTGCACTTTGAATATTTAAACATTTACTATTGCTTACGTCTCAAGGCAATCAAGACCGTTCTTGTTTCTACTACTACCACTAACTTTCTAACTCGCTGACTCACTGACTCGCTAACTCCTACAAACGCCGACAACACCACAAGTGCCGCCGCAAATTGAAAATACTTATAAGCGCTGGAGGTGGGTGAACCACTCTGACGTCACCACCTCTGAATGAGATCTCATCACGTGACTGCCTTGTTCATGATGCACGCCTCATTTTGAGACCTTAATGGGAACGCCCATTTTTGTTCGGTGCAGACCTCAAGATCTCATTTCATTTCGCCCATCCCTAGCCTGAGGAGCAGATACTCTCCGCTAAACAAGCATCATGTCGACGGCTACACCGAGCAGGGAGGCAGGGCGGCCGGCGGCCTCCACTCCCCTGTCCCCGACCAGGATCTCCCGCCTACAGGAGAAGCAGGACCTGCAGCAGCTCAACGACCGCCTCGCCGTATATATCGACCGAGTGCGGTCTTTGGAGCTGGAGAATGACCGGCTCATGGTCAAAGTGTCGGAGAAGGAAGAAGTGTCCACCAGAGAGGTGAGTTTTTCGGGTGTGAGTGTGTGTGATTGTGGCGGTGATGTGGAACCCGGAGCAGCAGCTCAGCTTGTGTGTACACAGAGCCTGAGGCCTGCAGCGTGAGCCCCACGCCCACAGACTCCTCATACTCAGCCCTGGAATCAGGGATCTATCAACTCTTCTACTTTTCATAGGATTACTTCAGTGATTTACTTTTAATTTTAGCATTTAGAAACTCTGGGATTCAGTACTGTTCACAAAAATCAGACGGGAATTGTTTACCTCTTAAATTTAAGTTGAACTTGACCCCTATGGTCACTCAGTCTGAGCTGTGTGCCTCAGTTTGTGTAGTGACCGGTAGATGTGTTTGGGTGCATCAAACTTTATCCTGGCGTCATAAAGGCACTTGGGGGAATCCATAATGTCAAGATTTTAGATTTCATTGTCATAGAACACAATGCAATTAGGTTTAGAGCATCAAACACTGCAGAGTTCTGATGTAAAGTGTAATACTGATGGTGCAAGACCTCATAAACAACCCCAGTTTAAACAAGAGCACAGTAATGCTTCAGTGTAACACGCATGTTATAAACAGTAAGAGTCTGTACGCAGTGAGGTGCATCAAAGGGGGGAGGGTTGGATATTGGTTAAAGGTGTTTAAAGTTGAGCATATAAAAACAACATAAATGATCCATCAATCTTTAACCATTTCAGCCTATTCTTCCTAAAACTTCTGACTAAAATGACTCAGTTCAAACTGAATCTGTTTCTGTTTCTCTCTGAAGCACAGATAGCTGTGCTGAGTGGCACTCACACTTAAAAGCAACAAGGTTCCAGGTTCGATCCCCGGGTCGCCCGGGACTCTCTGTGGAGTTTGCATGTTCCTAACCCAAAACCTGCACTGTAGGTGTGAAAGTGGTGTGTGCGTGAGTGATGGTGGTGGTCGGAGGCGCCGATTGGCTCAGCTCTGTCAGTGTGTCCCAGGGCAGCTGTGGATACAGCAGATGTTTACCACCACTGGTCTGGAGTGAATGAAGAGTGCTCTGTTAATCATGCTGTTTTTGGGGACATGTTTCTGTGAAAAGCGCTACATAAATAAAGTTACCTTACAAACACATGTCTGACTCTTTGTGAAGCTGGGGCTCTGCTCTGTAGTTTTGGCCTCTGCTGTTCTCTCTAATCTACTCTAATTTTAAGTGGAAACAAGCTCTACACAAGAAAGCCAGGGTTTCAAATTGTGCCTGAATTCTTTTGGGGTAAATATCAGAATAGTTATCACTGCTGTCCCTGGGGATGTCCTGATAGACAGCAGATCGAGCATTTGTTGGGTCTTGACAATTTACATGTCGAAGCTGAAGCAGATGTCACTAAAAACAAGATTTAGGGAAGATTGAATCATTGCAGAATCAGAGTGTGAATGTGACCGTAGTGTGAACAGCTTGAAAGGATCTTTCTGAATGTGACCCAGGCCCCTGTTGTATCAGATTTGAATCAGATCTTTTGCAGTACAAACACACAAGTCACATTTACCCAACTTAACCCAACACTACAGTGTTAAGAACATTCAAACATCTGCCACACAACAGAAGCTTAAAATTAAGTGAGATTTTAAAGTCAAGCGCGTCAAACATAAAGATCAACTTTCGTCTGTTTACTACAAAGATCTCATTTTGGTCATTATATAGTGACTAGTTGTTCACACTATACATCTGTCCATTTTCTTCCATTTTCTCCGGGGCTGGGGTGTGGAGCAGCAGTATGAGCAGGGAGGACTTCCCTTTCCACACACACTTTCTCCAGCTCTTCCAGGGGAATCCTGAGGCCAAGCCAGCAAAGACAAATCAACCATTCTGAGTGGAATCTTTGTACTCCAAACCCACCTTAATATTCATTATCTGCAAGCGTGAGGAGTTCTATTAAAATGACTAAATTATTATATAACACTCAGCAGATTTCTCTCTAATCACTCATGAGATTTTGCAGTTTACTTTCTGTAAATTTAAAGCTCCAGAAATGAGATACAAATCAGATTATTGGGTGAATGTTCCCACAGCCACTGACACGCAGAAATCAGACTCAGGTCTGACCTGCAGTGGTTCTAATGTGTTGACAGTGAAGTGAACCTCCTGTGCTGTGTGCAGGTGAGCGGTCTGAAGGCTCTGTACGAGGCGGAACTGGCAGACGCCCGCAGGGTCCTGGATGAGACGGCGAAAGAGAGAGCCCGGCTGCAGATTGACCTGGGCAAGGCCCAGAGCGAGCTGGATGAGGCCAACCGGAGGTACACACACACACACACACACACACACACACACACACACACACACACACACACACACACACACACACACAAAACACACACACACACACACACAAAACACACACACACAAAACACACACACACACACAAAACACACACACACACACACACAAAACACACACACACAAAACACACACACAAAACACACACACAAAACACACGCACACACACAAAACACACGCACACACACACGCACACACACAAAACACACGCACACACACACGCACACACACAAAACACACGCACACACACACGCACACACACAAAACACACACACACACACACACACACACACACACACACACACACACACACACACACACACACACACACACACACACACACCACTCTGTACTTTTACTTTCACATCATGCCTCAGACAATGTGTAGACAGTCACTGTCTGCCTGATGAGGGTTTCTTCATGATCATTCCTATTGGATATTGTCAGAAGTAACTAATCACAACAGTCACGTTAGTGTAATGGAGTAGATTTTTAAAGCGAGTATAATTCCAGCCATTCATTTAGCAATTACTTTACGAATTGTCTCTGTTCATTTGTAGAGTGAAAATGTAAATAACAGCGCTGTGTCTCCTGCTTGGATTTGCCAGAGCACAGAGAATACGCATTTCAATTTAGTTTTACACTATTGGATAAAATTTGTGAGGTTAAATGCTTCTTAAATTGTGTTAAAGAGTAAATAGTATTTTTCACATGTACTTTTTACTTTCACTGACGGTGAAGTGGTTGCTCTTGTAATTGAGTACATTATTAACCATGGAACTGTATGTTGACATTTTCAGTATTCTTCCCACCACTGGATATTCGTCATATGTACGATTGCTTTGCACAGACTGACTAATGGGGAACGTGTTCCTCTTTGACAGTTTGAAGAAGAAGGACGGTGAGCTGGCAGCAGCCGTGTCTCGAGCTGGAGCTCTGGAGGACAAACTGAACCAGAGTGAAGCTGCCCTGTCCTCTGCTGTGAGCCACAGTGCCGCCCTGAGCGCTGAGCTGGGGGACGTCAAGGGCCAACTGGCTAAGGTACATCCTGCGCCCTATAACCACGCGGTCTGAGGGCAGGAGTACTGCACTTTGGAGCTTTAAGATGCTCCCAAAATCACAAAAGCTTTAGGCGTTGTATTGTGTATCACATATTTTACTGTATTGTTGCTAATGCTAGTGCTAATTCCCAGAGCAGCTGTCAGTGACATTAAATACATGAACATCAAATTCAGTGGATTCTATGGAAGCAAGACTGACTCATTTAAAGTCTCTGCATCTGAGTTTCACACTTTTTCCCTTTGAAACAGTGGGACAAAGTTAATTCTCACATTCATAACTCGTTCCCCACATCCTAAATACTGACTGTAACGAGTTTATAAATGCATTTCCCGACAACAACAACTAGCATGCTAGCAGCACACCATCCTTACGTTCTGGTTCATGGAGGATAAAAATGATCTAATTAAATGCAGATAGCACACAGCGGTCTCGTTTTGACCGAAAGAGGTGCTTTTACACCGTCTGTCCTGGAGCAAGAGACACGAGACTTTATTACACGATTCTAGTTTGGCCCAGTCTCTTTTAAACACCTTTGATTATGACGGCTAATCCACAGACTGTTCTTTTGCACATTAGGCTGACTTAATATTGTTTTTAGTCACATATCATTAGAACTATGGTATGAAAACTGTAACAAGATCCACTCAAGGCGCCATCCCGGCCACTGGTGTGCCTCATGTAGTCCCTGTTCCACCCACACCTCCTGAAGCCGCTGTGTCCCCCTGTCTCACCTGTGCACTTGTACAGTGTCTCTGTGCAGTTCTTAAAGCAGACCTATTCTGTAGAGTGGACTTTTCTGAACTTTTGACCATGTTATAGTTGTTTCCCCTTATCATTTCCTCACTAGAAGTAATTATTTAGAGTGTTTTTTGTAATATTGCAAACCCCGTTTTCATCACCACCGGTACACGCCCACTGCTTACTTACTCTTACGTCCTCCAGATTTATTTTCTAAAGCCATGATGCACGTGGGATATGGCAGCATTGAGTAGTCACTTTGGTACAAATAAAAAAATCCTCTGCTCTAGTGTGATGTGCGGCTAACCATGTCATACTGGGCAATGCAGTTTTCTAATGCAGTCAGCACACTTTTAGATGATGTAAATGTCCAAATGATAACATAATGATTCACAGGTGTCATAGTTTATAACTATATAGCAGACACAAGCACAATATATCTAATGTTGAAAGTTTGTTGGTGTGCGGTCCGCAGGCAGAGGACAGCCACGCCGTAGCCAAGCGGCAGCTGGAGGCAGAGACACTGATGAGAGTGGACCTGGAGAACCGCTGCCAGTCCCTGACGGAGGAGCTGCAGTTCAGGAAGAGCATGTTTGAGCAGGTCAGGCTGGCACCACTGATGGGGTTTGGTGAGAGACATGTGTGTGCGTGCATGTGTGTGTGTGTGTGCGCGTGTGTGTGTGCGTGTGTGTGGGGGGCTCTCCGCAGTGTGATGGAGCTAACTAACCTGCTTGCATGTTCCAGGAGGTGCTGGAGTCGCGGCGGCGTCAGGAGCAGAGGATCGTGGAGGTGGACTCTGGAGTGAGACAGGACTACGAGTTCAAACTGGCCCAGGCTCTGCAGGTACACACACGGATGTTCTTTGGTTTGACGACACTTTATAATGTTAGAGTTTCTTATTGTGGATAATTTCATCAACATAAACCATACAAGTTTTAAATGTCACTCTTAAAGCTGCGGTATGTAACTTTTCTAGTGGAGAGACCTCTATGTGGCACCTACTTGCCTCATGGATAAGTTACTGCTTTGCCTGTATGTATATTACAGTATAATGTATAGTAAAAGGATCAACTTGACACTCCACACTCAGTGATGGTAAGACCCGAGTGTAGCCACAGATTCATACAGCTACAGGTACATCTGTCGCCTTGGTGGATAAGTGAGCCACTGTTGTGCCCAAAACAATGACATTTCCATAAAGAATAGAGTTTTGAACCTTAAACAAAGAAGCTAGTCCAATTTTAACTCTATTTGAGTTGCTTGGTTTCTTGCAGCGTTTACACATTGTATCATAAATGCTTTGAGGTTGTTTTCACACATGTTCTTGTATGTTCTCTGGATCCCAGTGCGCACTAGATTTAGTTTGTTAAAAGTCTGATGTGCATGATGGGACTACATTACCCACGATGCACCTGTTGATATTGTAGTTCCGGAAAGCCGTGCCCCACGAGTTCCACGCAGAGTTCTTGTGTAAGGAGCAGACTAGTGCTGCCACTAACGACTAATTTTCTAACGATTAATCTCTCGACTAATTTTTCGATTAGTCGACTAATCTAAACGACTAATAAAAAAAAAAAACAAGCGGTTGTGTTAGATTTTCCCGGGAGGTTACCTTGTGTGTGCGAGTTGCAAAGGTTATTGCTGTTATGTCTGTTGTGCTCATTCGACAATGTTGAACAACGATATGCACACACAATTTAACGAGTCTGCACGAGCAGCATATGCAACGGTATGCTCAATACCTCATGCATCGTGGTCGTGCTCCTGTGATAAGCCAAAGAAGTCTTACAGAGTGTACAAACCACTCTATCACCATCTGTCCCAAAGTATTCCCAGACTTTCGAGGCTTTAGGTCTTGGTCCGACTCCGGCCGCTGGCATTTTCTCAAATGCTCAAATCGGGGGAAGGGGGAAGAGAGAAAGAGAGAGACCAGCCAGCAGAGTGCGCACGGCAAATACTTCCTCAAGTTTGTTTTCTTTGGCGGTGCCATTATATACCACTGCTGTTAGCCTTTGGTGAAGCCGAGGTTAGCCACCTCGGCGTCAACCCCGGATGTAGCCGCTGTCAGCAGCACCGGTGTCCGCCTCGAGTGTAGTACTACTAGTGGTGTGGAGGGGAAATACCTGATCTCAGGCAAGCAAAAGGTCTCTGGACGAGCCGTTTGAGACCAAAAATAAATAAAGGCGAATATTCGACCAAAAAAATTGTAGTCGACTCATTTTCATATTCGATTACGTCGACAATGTCGAATAATCGCGGCAGCACTAGAGCAGACCCTCGTGTTTGTCTCAGGCGTGATCTTGCTTAATATCACCTGCTCCCTCCTCCTAAAGAAACATCTTACTTCTGTCCAAGTGGGGCCGCCTGTTCCTTCTGACCAAAGAAAACTCCGCTGAAGACAAATCATCGATCAGTGCATTCTGGACGTGCACTGTACCTTCCAGTTTACTTTTGGATCACTTATGTTCACATACACATCCTTCACCCCCAGCATGCACCACGAGCCACAGGAGACTCCATCAGCTGATCGGCAAACTTCTTTCCATGACAAAGTGCTTCAAACCACAGAGAGAACAACGTGAATACACACGCTCACCGGTTCGGTACGCAGTGGTCTTTCACATGAGGCCGAACACACCGTGAGAACTGGACGCTCCAGCTCTTTTATGTCGAACTGGAGGAAGTGTGATAACGACTTGAGCCAGAGCGCAGACAAAGTAAAAGTGCATCTGATATGACAGTTGTGTTTTTGTGCTGCAGGATCTGAGGAGGCAGCATGACGAGCAGGTGTCTGTGTACAAAGAGGAGCTGGAGTACGCCTTTCAGGCCAAGGTAAGTCTCCACTTTGTCTCTAAATCTCCACTCTGTGCATGCGTTCAGAATTATGAGAATCAACCACTGTTGCCATAGTGAACAATTCCAAACAAAATATTAGATCTTCTGAGTAGAAAAAAGTCCAAAAAATATTGGATCTAACGGGAAGCTAAAAACCACAACTATTCACCACCTTTTTCAAAGCCCTTTTGTGCTTTTTTCTGTCCATTATAAACAGATTGTCCGGTGGGGACAGTCACAAAAGAAAACAGCATTGAATTTGTTCAGAATTCAGTTTTTTGTAATCTGCGAGACTGATGTCAAACAACTTATTGAAACTGTTCAAAACTGCAGAACTGATTCATGCAACTGTTGAGCATGAACTTTTGTGTTTGACTTTTTTGAGAACTCAAGCCACAAATAAAAGATTCCTCACACATGCCTGAGGGAGGGATTAAAGTCACGTTCACAGCATCTGTCCTGTGTGCAGCTGGAGAACGCCAAAGTGTCCTCAGACCTGAATGACAAGGCCATGAGCAGCGCCCGAGAGGAGGTGCTGGAGTCCCGCAGCCGCATCGAGAGCCTGGGCCTGCAGCTCAGCAGTCTGCAGAAGCAGGTACGAGCAGGGGCCCTCCACCAGGGGCCCTTCACCAAGTTTTTAGGCTTTGTATTTGCATAAGTCACCCAACTGTACTAAACAACACTTTACATTAGGCAGACTGAGCTGATAAAAAATTTGATCTAATTTGAATTGCAGTTGTTCTAACGAGCAGAATATACAAAAACTGAAAAGAGCCGACCCGATGACAAACTAATACAAGAAATGCATTTCAGAACATGTTTGTACAGATCTAAACTGCAGAGTTTGGCTTTTTTGTGGTAATTGCAGCCTTTTCATTCAGATTGCAATTTTTTTATTTGATAACAATTAATCACGCAGCCCTACTTTACATGGAGAGGAAATTACAAAATTACAGCTTTATTAAAAATTGTAATTGGATATATTGAATGCCGTGTGTTATGTGTTTATAGCTGTTTTTCAAATAAATGTCACTGTTTATGATTTGGAAGCAGAGCGTTTCAGGGGAAGGTCTCGTAAAACTAGTTTTGAAAATGGCCAATTCAAACCCCTCTTCCTACAGCTGGCCACCTCAGAGGACCGTATCCGTGAGCTGGAGGAGATCCTGTCCTCAGAGCGGGACCGAGCACGGCGCACTCTGGAGGCGAAGGAGGCTGAGATGAGTGAGCTGAGGGAGCGCATGAACGCACAGCTCACAGAGTACCAGGAGCTGCTCGATGTCAAGCTAGCTCTGGACATGGAGATCAACGCCTACCGCAAGCTCCTGGAGGGGGAGGAGAGCAGGTATGAGCCAGGCTCTGGAGGGGGAGGAGAGCAGGTATGAGCCAGACTCTGGAGGGGGAGGAGAGCAGGTATGAGCCAGACTCTGGAGGGGGAGGAGAGCAGGTATGAGCCAGGCTCTGGAGGGGGAGGAGAGCAGGTATGAGCCAGGCTCTGGAGGGGGAGGAGAGCAGGTATGAGCCAGGCTCTGGAGGGGGAGGAGAGGAGGTATGAGCCAGACTCTGGAGGGGGAGGAGAGCAGGTATGAGCCAGGCTCTGGAGGGGGAGGAGAGCAGGTATGAGCCAGGCTCTGGAGGGGGAGGAGAGCAGGTATGAGCCAGACTCTGGAGGGGGAGGAGAGCAGGTATGAGCCAGGCTCTGGAGGGGGAGGAGAGCAGGTATGAGCCAGGCTCTGGAGGGGGAGGAGAGCAGGTATGAGCCAGGCTCTGGAGGGGGAGGAGAGCAGGTATGAGCCAGGCTCTGGAGGGGGAGGAGAGCAGGTATGAGCCAGGCTCTGGAGGGGGAGGAGAGCAGGTATGAGCCAAGCGGGGGCGGGGGTGGATAGCAGGTATGAGCCAGGCTCTGGAGGGGGAGGAGAGCAGGTATGAGCCAGGCTCTGGAGGGGGAGGAGAGCAGGTATGAGCCAGGCTCTGGAGGGGGAGGAGAGCAGGTATGAGCCAGGCTCTGGAGGGGGAGGAGAGCAGGTATGAGCCAGGCTCGGGCGGGGGAGGAGAGCAGGTATGAGCCAGGCTCTGGAGGGGAGGAGAGCAGGTATGAGCCAGGCTCTGGAGGGGAGGAGAGCAGGTATGAGCCAGACTCTGGAGGGGGAGGAGAGCAGGTATGAGCCAGGCTCTGGAGGGGGAGGAGAGCAGGTATGAGCCAGACTCTGGAGGGGGAGGAGAGCAGGTATGAGCCAGACTCTGGAGGGGGAGGAGAGGAGGTATGAGCCAGGCTCTGGAGGGGGAGGAGAGCAGGTATGAGCCAGGCTCTGGAGGGGGAGGAGAGCAGGTATGAGCCAGGCTCTGGAGGGGGAGGAGAGCAGGTATGAGCCAGACTCAGGAGGGGGAGGAGAGCAGGTATGAGCCAGACTCTGGAGGGGGAGGAGAGCAGGTATGAGCCAGGCTCTGGAGGGGAGGAGAGCAGGTATGAGCCAGACTCTGGAGGGGAGGAGAGCAGGTATGAGCCAGACTCTGGAGGGGGAGGAGAGCAGGTATGAGCCAGACTCTGGAGGGGGAGGAGAGCAGGTATGAGCCAGACTCTGGAGGGGAGGAGAGCAGGTATGAGCCAGAGTCTGGCGGGTGAGGAGAGCAGGTATGGGCCAGTCTCTGGAGGGGGAGGAGAGCAGGTATGGGCCAGACTCTGGAGGGGGAGGAGAGCAGGTATGAGCCAGGCTCTGGAGGTGGAGGAGAGCAGGTATGAGCCAGACTCTGGAGGGGAGGAGAGCAGGTATGAGCCAGACTCTGGAGGGGAGGAGAGCAGGTATGAGCCAGGCTCTGGAGGGGAGGAGAGCAGGTATGAGCCAGACTCTGGAGGGGAGGAGAGCAGGTATGAGCCAGACTCTGGAGGGGGAGGAGAGCAGGTATGAGCCAGGCTCTGGAGGGGGAGGAGAGCAGGTATGAGCTCTGGAGGGGAGGAGAGCAGGTATGAGCCAGACTATGGAGGGGAGGAGAGCAGGTATGAGCCAGACTCTGGAGGGGAGGAGAGGAGGTATGAGCCAGGCTCTGGAGGGGGAGGAGAGCAGGTATGAGCCAGGCTCTGGAGGGGGAGGAGAGCAGGTATGAGCTCTGGAGGGGGAGGAGAGCAGGTATGAGCCAGACTCTGGAGGGGGAGGAGAGCAGGTATGAGCCAGACTCTGGAGGGGGAGGAGAGCAGTTATGAGCAGCACACTGCAGTGGTAGGAGCGCAGGTATGAGCCAGGCTCTGGAGGGGGAGGAGAGCAGGTATGAGCTCTGGAGGGGGAGGAGAGCAGGTATGAGCCAGACTCTGGAGGGGGAGGAGAGCAGGTATGAGCCAGACTCTGGAGGGGGAGGAGAGCAGGTATGAGCCAGACTCTGGAGGGGGAGGAGAGCAGGTATGAGCCAGACTCTGGAGGGGGAGGAGAGCAGGTATGAGCCAGACTCTGGAGGGGGAGGAGAGCAGGTATGAGCCAGACTCTGGAGGGGGAGGAGAGCAGGTATGAGCCAGACTCTGGATGGGGAGGAGAGCAGGTATGAGCCAGGCTCTGGAGGGGGAGGAGAGCAGGTATGAGCCAGGCTCTGGAGGGGGAGGAGAGCAGGTATGAGCAATGCTCTGGATGCTGAGGAGAGCAGGTATGAGCCAGGCTCTGGAGGGGGAGGAGAGCAGGTATGAGCCAGGCTCTGGAGGGGAGGAGAGGAGGTATGAGCCAGGCTCTGGAGGGGAGGAGAGGAGGTATGAGCCAGACTCTGGAGGGGGAGGAGAGCAGGTATGAGCCAGGCTCTGGAGGGGGAGGAGAGCAGGTATGAGCCAGACTCTGGAGGGGGAGGAGAGCAGGTATGAGCCAGACTCTGGAGGGGGAGGAGAGCAGGTATGAGCCAGACTCTGGAGGGGGAGGAGAGCAGGTATGAGCCAGGCTCTGGAGGGGGAGGAGAGCAGGTATGAGCCAGGCTCTGGAGGGGGAGGAGAGCAGGTATGAGCCAGGCTCTGGAGGGGGAGGAGAGCAGGTATGAGCCAGGCTCTGGAGGGGGAGGAGAGCAGGTATGAGCCAGGCTTTAGTTACCAGTTACAGCAACTGGGGCTACTGGGCGCTGACCTCGGGTGCTCTTTTTACGTTTTCAATTTTTTTGCAATTTCATGTTTGATTTCTATGAATTTGTTATGGGCATTATCTTAAGGGGAAGAACCAACCTAAAGCCTAACAGAAAGAGTCCTAAAGTGCCTGTGTTACCCCGTGCCCAGGCTGAAGCTGTCTCCCTCTCCATCCTCTCGGGGCACTGTGACGAGGGTCAGCGGTTCAGTGTCATCACGCTCGAAGAGGAAGAGGCAGGAAGCAGAGGAGGGGGAAGAGCTCAGGAGTGAGGAGCTGAGAGGTGAGCTGCTGCTGTCTGAGGAGTCCACGGCCTCTGGAGTGGTCAGCATCTCCCCCACGGACATGGACGGTAACGCTGTCACTCTGAGCAACCTCAGCGAGCAGGTCAGAACCGCTCCGATGTCTGAATGAGTGCGTCATTGTAACAGTGTGAAATGGTTTGACCGTGGTGTGTGCTGCAGGACCAGTCACTGGGCAGCTGGAGGCTCAGTCGGCAGGTGGACGGAGCAGAGCCTCTGGTCTACAAGTTCTCCCCCAAGTACGTGCTGAAGGCCGGTCAGTCTGTCACGGTAAGGACCACTGTTAACCGTGCACCTTTTACACTTACGATATGGCACTTTTTGTTGTGGCTGTTTTTTCAACCAATAGCCTCCTGTCACCATGAGTGTTAAGCACAGACACAAATAATCACAAATAATGAATTTCCCTCAATCCTGATGTTCCAGGTTTGGGCAGCAGGGGCCGCTGTAGCACACAGTCCTCCCTCGGACCTGCTGTGGAAGAGCCAGGCTTCATGGGGCACAGGAAGTGATGTCATCACCTCTCTGACCAACACTGACGGAGAGGTACACCTTTGGCACACGTGTGGGATTAGAGTTAGATTGTGTTTGTGTCCCCATGATTAGAACGACAACATGGTTTAAAGATACTGCCTCAGTTATTTAGGTTTTGAGTTCAGATTAGGTGAGTAGTAATTGTGATTAAGGCGAGGATCATTCCCAGGAAAAGAATGGAAGTCTATGTAACGCCCCACAAAGTTGAACCTAATGTGTATGTGCAGGAGGTGGCCTGGAGAAGAGCCACCAGGACCCAGGTGGAGGATGGAGAGGAGGAGGTGGAGGTCAATGGCACGGTCAGTACAGGCTCTGTGGTTTAGTGATCAGCTCAACGAATTCCAACAGCAGTTCCCTCTACAACAGGGGTCTCAGACTCGCGGCCCGGGGGCCAAGTGCGGCCCGCAGTACAATATTTTGTGGCCTCCACCTTAATATGAAAGTATAATATTAGTGTGGCCCGCGGGGAAAGTGGACCTCCGAAGGGCCAATCTGCAGCTCCCGCGCGCCGTCCCTGGTCGGGGGTAAGCTACACCAGCTTCGTGCACTTTACAACAGCAACAACAGCACTTCCCTTCTATCGTACTTTCTACCGGCGACTGTTACCGGGCTGTTTATCGTCTACGCTGCTGTTACAGATAGAAGCGTGTGACGGAGCACCTGTAGCTGCCCTCACATTCCCCGCATAACGCTTTGTGACGGAGCCTTAACCGGGAGAGCGCTCCATGCGTTAAGATGTTCTCTGTGCGCAATTAGCTAAACACTTGTTTGAAACGTGAAACAAGAGCGCCACTAAGCGGAATCAGTTAGATGTTGTCATACCCCAGTCATGTCTTCATCAAAGCCTGCAGTGAAGAGAAAGGTTGGTGACGAGCACAGACAGTTTCAGATTTGCAGACTTCAAGACGCACAGAGCCACTTTTCACATTTTTGTGGACCTCTTTACCTTTGATGTGCAAGATGCCCCTCCTACACTTCAATGCAACTCTGACCTCAAAGCCAAGTTCAGGGAGATGAGTGGAAAAGCAGACAAGCATGGGCAATTTTTGAGAGAATTGCCCCCCAACTTCCCTGAGCTTTCCCGAATGTTCAAGCGGACCATGTGCCTTTTTAGCAGCACATATTTGTGTGAAAAGTTCTTCTCCACCTTGAACTTCAATAAGTCCAAGTACAGGTCCAGACTTACTGATGATCATCTTCAAGCCACACTGAGGGTCTCAACTGCTTCCTCTCTCAAGCCAAATGTGGTTCAGATTTGTGAGAAGAAGCGCTGTCAAGTCTCTGGCAGGAGGAGCAGGCAAGAGAACCATGTTCAGAAGAACGTTCATGATTTTCACTCAATGTTCCATTCATGTTCAGGACACTTCATGTTCAGAAGAAATCATTAAAACTGTTCATGACATTTGAGGACTTTTTTTAAAACTTTTTTTTTGTGGAATTCCTTATGCGGCCCACCCTCACCCAGACTCCGCCTCCAGCGGCCCCCAGGTAAACTGAGTTTGAGACCCCTGCTCTACAGTCTGAAGATCCCACCAGACGCCTTGATTCCCATTCTATTCAGAAGAATGTTGAGCTTTTAAAATTACAAGTAAAAAGTCCAAACTTTAATTGCTATTGTTGGTTACTTTAATTATGATTTCAATACATTTAAACACATTATGTAAAGATTTTTCTTTTCTGGGCTTGTGGTCTTGACAACCTTTGGGACACAATTTTGAGAGCCACAACCTTTAGCCAACTGTTCTGTGTTTAGCATCTCAGGAGACGACGTCTTTTTAGAGCTTTTAGCCATAATATAACAGTTTCCTCATTTCCTCGTTTACCCTCTTGTGCCCACCGCACTTTGTTTCCTTCAGGAGAACTTTAGAGCTGTGGATACAAACTTCTAACCCAGGCACCTGCAGACATGACGTATCCCTGATGCTGAATGCTGCTGTTGTGTGTTGCAGGGCCGTGGCTCATCCCGGGAGTGCGCCGTCATGTGATCATACCGCGCCGTCATGTGATCATACCGCGCCGTCATGTGATCATACCGCGCCGTCATGTGATCATACCGCGCCGTCATGTGATCATACTGCCAGAAGAGCGAGCTGTTTGGAACACTCCAAAAACAGCCTTTACAGTCTTTCTTAAAAAAAAAAGTGTGGAAATTAAAAAAAAAGTTTGTTAGCTTGTGTGTTTTTAAGACTGAAATTTTCAAATTGAACTCAGTTCAATATGTTTTTTCCCCAAACTTCTGCGACGATAAGTCCTCAGAACAGCAGATGACACATGTGAGGAGCCGCTCTGGATCCAAGCTTATGAAAACCACCACTTTACTATTATTTGTCTGGAGACTATTGCACTGTATCTTTTTTCTTTCAGTTATAATAATGTGAGGAAGGACCCATTTTTTACATGTATTTTCACTATTTCCTCTGCAGTGATAATGATGCTTCATGTTTTAATATCATTGCAGAATCATGTGTAGAACTTTGTTTTGGCTCTTTTTCAAACTGCATTTTCTCCCTCTCTTTAAACTTCCACTCACTGGAAATAGTTTGGGCAAACTTTAAAGAACCCGTCTGCAGCCTGTGCTCTTAGTTTATAAAACCCAATCACTACAAACACTAAACCTGGGTTTCCAGAGCCTTGACCTGCAGATAGAGACATGTCCTAGTGTCTTATTCTCAGTATATGGACGGACCAGGCCTCACGTGAAAGCTCAGAACCTCCAGAATTCACTGAGCTGCAGAGGCTGCACTAGCACTGACTTGTGCTGGGCTTTATAGTGACATTTCAGATTGGTCCGAGTCCTTTTTAGGTTTAAACCAACTGGATTTCAGCACTGAAAATGGCATCCCAAATTCTGCTTTCTGATTGGATAATCATCCTGAACCAAAACACCAAATTATAACACAACTTCCATCATGTCCAATGTTTTAGTGATTAAGAGTAAATGAGCGTTCCAGTGATTCTCAGTAAAAGCTCATTTGATTTGGACATGTTCCCTTATATCCAGGGACACGGGGAGCTCATGTCTTGTTGATGATGCTCTCTGTGCTCTTGGTGAGGGTCGAGTTGGGCTGAGTTTCGGGGACTTTGCTCGTTCGTGGAGTAAGGGCCGGGGTGGTGCTGTGTACAGGGAGTGAGAGGGAGGAGGCACTGGGTTAGAAAGAGCCTTTTAACTCTGAGGGGGGGTCAGGAGGTGCACTACAGCAGCAGACTGGGAGCTGGGGGCTCTCCGGAAAGTAACTAACTACAAATACTTTTATCACTGTTATTGAATAGTTATTTGGTTAGTTGTAGTTGTATTTTGAAGCTTTTATTTATACTTGTAATTGAGTATAATTCTAGCCATGTAATTGTAATTGGTTACAGTTAACATGAGTGCAGAGTAATGTCCACGCCCCAATAGTCCCGGTCCACAGCTGTCTCGTGTCGGTCTCTGCTCCTAAATCTACACACACATCGGCATCTCCTGCTCTGATCGGTCAGAGCTCAGAATATGCAGATTATAGTTTCATTTCTAAAGAATACTGACCTAAAATGCCTCTAAACTAGTACTCTGAGCAAGTATTTTTATGTGTACTTTTTACTTAAGATTTTGGAAGCAGTACTTGGAATTGGGTGCATTTTTATCTGTTGAACTGTACTTTTACTTGAGTACATGTTTGCAGAACCGTTTCCCTAACCTCAGCCTGACACAGGCCTGCAGTGAGGCTGGAACAATGCAGCCAGATGCCACCCTGTCAGAACTGCCCTGGTGTCCCGGGGCTGGGCAGTCCCATCAGCGGGGGCCCATTTTCTCTGGTCCAGGCCTTCTCGTGACAAAGTCCAAGTGATCACTGCTCGGCCAAGGGGCCTCAGACGGCTTCAGTCTGCTCATCAGTGGACTGCACTGAAGTCTTCACACGCCTTTGATTTTGTATTTTATTTGTCTGCCATCATGTGCATTTGATCAGCTAAATATGTGATTTATGATGAACTGTCAATCATGATTGTGTCTGAGGCTTGGTTAAACTTGAGGTCCAGATAATCTCTGCTGTCTGAACAGAAGAGCTCCATTTGAGCAGTGGCACCAATATAAACGTACTTTTAAACTTGTAATAAATCTTTTTTATCAGTACAACTGTGATGATTTATATGTGATCAGGTTATTCACACGACTGTCTCATGTTATGTAACATGTAAATCATGGACATTTGGAGAAAATGTCAATGATCAATTTCCAAAGCCTTTGCCACAGAGCAGCAGCTTCTGTCCCCAAGCAAGTCTCCTCCAGTCTCCTCCAGTCTCCACTCTGCTCCACTCTCCTCCACTCTCCTCCACTCTCCTCCACTCTCCTCCACTCTCCTCCACTCTCCTCCACTCTCCAGTCTCCTCCAGTCTCCTCCACTCTCCAGTCTCCTCCAGTCTGCTCCAGTCTCCTCCACTCTCCTCCACTCTCCACTCTGCTCCACTCTCCTCCACTCTCCTCCACTCTCCAGTCTCCTCCACTCTCCTCCACTCTCCAGTCTCCTCCACTCTGCTCCAGTCTCCTCCACTCTGCTCCAGTCTCCTCCACTCTGCTCCACTCTGCTCCAGTCTCCTCCAGTCTCCTCCAGTCTCCTCCACTCTGCTCCACTCTCCTCCACTCTCCAGTCTCCTCCACTCTCCTCCACTCTCCTCCACTCTGCTCCAGTCTCCTCCACTCTCCTCCACTCTCCAGTCTCCTCCACTCTCCTCCACTCTCCAGTCTCCTCCACTCTCCTCCACTCTCCAGTCTCCTCCACTCTGCTCCAGTCTCCTCCACTCTGCTCCACTCTCCAGTCTCCTCCACTCTGCTCCAGTCTCCTCCACTCTGCTCCAGTCTCCTCCACTCTCCAGTCTCCTCCACTCTGCTCCACTCTCCTCCAGTCTCCTCCACTCTGCTCCAGTCTCCTCCACTCTCCAGTCTCCTCCACTCTGCTCCACTCTCCTCCACTCTCCACTCTCCTCCACTCTCCAGTCTCCTCCACTCTGCTCCACTCTCCTCCACTCTCCACTCTCCTCCACTCTCCAGTCTCCTCCACTCTCCTCCACTCTCCAGTCTCCTCCACTCTCCTCCAGTCTCCTCCACTCTCCACTCTCCTCCACTCTCCAGTCTCCTCCACTCTCCTCCACTCTCCAGTCTCCTCCACTCTGCTCCACTCTCCAGTCTCCTCCACTCTGCTCCACTCTCCAGTCTCCTCCACTCTCCTCCACTCTCCACTCTCCTCCACTCTGCTCCACTCTCCACTCTCCTCCACTCTCCAGTCTCCTCCACTCTCCACTCTGCTCCAGTCTCCTCCACTCTCCTCCACTCTCCACTCTCCTCCACTCTGCTCCACTCTCCACTCTCCTCCACTCTCCAGTCTCCTCCACTCTCCTCCACTCTCCAGTCTCCTCCACTCTCCTCCCCTCTCCAGTCTCCTCCACTCTCCTCCAGTCTCCTCCACTCTCCAGTCTCCTCCACTCTCCTCCAGTCTCCTCCACTCTCCTCCAGTCTCCTCCACTCTCCACTCTCCTCCACTCTCCAGTCTCCTCCACTCTGCTACAGTCTCCTCCACTCTCCAGTCTCCTCCACTCTCCTCCCCTCTCCAGTCTCCTCCACTCTCCTCCAGTCTCCTCCACTCTCCAGTCTCCTCCACTCTCCTCCAGTCTCCTCCACTCTCCTCCAGTCTCCTCCACTCTCCACTCTCCTCCACTCTCCAGTCTCCTCCACTCTCCACTCTCCTCCACTCTCCAGTCTCCTCCACTCTGCTCCAGTCTCCTCCACTCTCCTCCAGTCTCCTCCACTCTCCAGTCTCCTCCACTCTCCTCCAGTCTCCTCCACTCTCCACTCTCCTCCACTCTCCAGTCTCCTCCACTCTGCTACAGTCTCCTCCACTCTCCAGTCTCCTCCACTCTCCACTCTCCTCCACTCTCCAGTCTCCTCCACTCTGCTCCAGTCTCCTCCACTCTCCACTCTCCTCCAGTCTCCTCCACTCTCCACTCTCCTCCACTCTCCACTCTCCTCCAGTCTCTTCCAGTCTCCTCCACTCTCCTCCACTCTGCTCCAGTCTCCTCCACTCTGCTCCAGTCTCCTCCACTCTGCTCCACTCTCCTTCACTCTCCTCCAGTCTCCACTCTCCTCCACTCTCCTCCAGTCTCCACTCTGCTCCACTCTCCTCCACTCTCCTCCACTCTGCTCCAGTCTCCTCCACTCTGCTCCACTCTCCTCCAGTCTCCAGTCTCCTCCACTCTCCTCCAGTCTCCACTCTCCTCCACTCTCCTCCACTCTGCTCCAGTCTCCTCCACTCTGCTCCAGTCTCCTCCACTCTGCTCCACTCTCCTCCACTCTCCTCCAGTCTCCAGTCTCCTCCACTCTCCTCCACTCTCCTCCAGTCTCCACTCTCCTCCACTCTCCTCCAGTCTCCTCCACTCTGCTCCACTCTGCTCCACTCTCCTCCACTCTCCTCCACTCTCCTCCACTCTCCAGTCTCCTCCACTCTCCTCCAGTCTCCTCCACTCTGCTCCACTCTCCTCCACTCTCCTCCACTCTCCAGTCTCCTCCACTCTCCTCCAGTCTCCTCCACTCTGCTCCACTCTCCTCCACTCTCCTCCACTCTCCAGTCTCCTCCACTCTCCTCCACTCTGCTCCACTCTCCTCCACTCTCCTCCAGTCTCCTCCTCTCTCCACTCTCCTCCACTCTCCTCCAGTCTCCTCCTCTCTCCAGTCTCCTCCACTCTGCTCCACTCTCCTCCACTCTGCTCCAGTCTCCTCCACTCTCCAGTCTCCTCCAGTCTCCTCCACTCTGCTCCAGTCTCCTCCACTCTCCACTCTCCTCCACTCTCCTCCACTCTCCTCCACTCTCCTCCACTCTCCTCCAGTACTTATACCAGGATTACAGAACTTCACACATAAAAGCAAAGGGACCGTTCACAATGATGAGTTAAAGACAAGTTCCATCATAATCTCTCTCCTCTAATCTCTTTTTCTAGAATGTGACAGTCACTCTCAGATGGAGGACGATCACACTGTACTTTACAATGAAATATGTAAAAGGTAAATTCACAGATGTTGAAGCTCATCATTTCTATTCGTGGCTCTATACAATATCACAACAAAAACGTGGAACAATATTTCAGCGGCTCCCGTCTACATCACAGATCCGTGGCCTCCGGTAGGGGGCAGCACTGGGGTCATTGTACTTCCGCTTCACTGAGCGTCATGTGACACCGGGGATCACGTGATCTGAACTCTGCGCTCAGATCCTCCGGACCGGACCGTGGACTGATGCTGTCCGAGACACGATGCTGCTGGTTCTGTCCGAGCAGCACAAAGGACATCTGTCCTTCCTGTCCTCCGTGGAGCCCGAGGGTAAGACCCGACCCCCCGCATGGCCCCGTGCCGTGAGACTATCCATGCTTAGTGACTGTCCCCCGTGTCCCCTCTTGTGTCCTCTCCTGTGTCCTCTCCCGTGTCCTCTCCTGTCCTCCTGTGTCCTCTCCTGTGTCCTCTCCTGTGTCCTCTCCTGTCCTCCTGTGTCCTCTCCTGTCCTCTCCTGTGTCCTCTCCTGTGTCCTCTCCTGTGTCCTCCCCTGTGTCCTCTCCTGCGTCCTCTCCTCCGTCCTCTCCTGCGTCCTCTCCTGTCCTCCTGTGTCCTCTCCTGTCCTCTCCTGTCCTCCTGTGTCCTCTCCTGTCCTCTCCTGTCCTCTCCTGTGTCCCCTCCTGTGTCCCCTCCTGTGTCCTCTCCTGTCCTCTCCTGTGTCCTCTCCTGTGTCCTCTCCTGTCCTCCTGTGTCCTCTCCTGTGTCCTCTCCTGTGTCCTCTCCTGTGTCCTCTCCTGTGTCCTCTCCTGTCCTCCTGTGTCCTCTCCTGTGTCCTCTCCTGTGTCCTCTCCTGTGTCCTCTCCTGTCCTCCTGTGTCCTCTCCTGTGTCCTCTCCTGTGTCCTCTCCTGTCCTCCTGTGTCCTCTCCTGTGTCCTCTCCTGTGTCCTCTCCTGTGTCCTCTCCTGCGTCCTCTCCTGTCCTCCTGTGTCCTCTCCTGTGTCCTCTCCTGCGTCCTCTCCTGTCCTCCCGTGTCCTCTCCTGTGTCCCCTCCTGTGTCCTCTCCTGTGTCCTCTCCTGTGTCCTCTCCTGTGTCCCCTCCTGTGTCCTCTCCTGTGTCCTCTCCTGTGTCCTCTCCTGTCCTCCTGTGTCCTCTCCTGTGTCCTCTCCTGCGTCCTCTCCTGTGTCCTCTCCTGTCCTCCTGTGTCCTCTCCTGTGTCCTCTCCTGCGTCCTCTCCTGCGTCCTCTCCTGTGTCCTCTCCTGTCCTCCTGTGTCCTCTCCTGTGTCCTCTCCTGTGTCCTCTCCTGTGTCCTCTCCTGCGTCCTCTCCTGTGTCCTCTCCTGTGTCCTCTCCTGCGTCCTCTCCTGTCCTCCCGTGTCCTCTCCTGTGTCCCCTCCTGTGTCCTCTCCTGTGTCCTCTCCTGTGTCCTCTCCTGTGTCCCTTCCTGTGTCCTCTCCTGTGTCCTCTCCTGTGTCCCCTCCTGTGTCCTCTCCTGTGTCCTCTCCTGTGTCCTCTCCTGTGTCCTCTCCTGTGTCCTCTCCTGTCCTCCTGTGCCCTCTCCTGTCCTCCTGTGTCCTCTCCTGTGTCCCCTCCTGTGTCCTCTCCTGTGTCCTCTCCTGTGTCCTCTCCTGTGTCCTCTCCTGTGTCCTCTCCTGTCCTCCTGTGCCCTCTCCTGTCCTCCTGTGTCCTCTCCTGCGTCCTCTCCTGCGTCCTCTCCTGTGTCCTCTCCTGTGTCCTCTCCTGTCCTCCTGTGCCCTCTCCTGTCCTCCTGTGTCCTCTCCTGTGTCCTCTCCTGTGTCCTCTCCTGTGTCCTCTCCTGTGTCCTCTCCTCCCATGTCCACTCCTTTGTCTCTCTCATCAGTGGTGGGAGAGTTTGGACGCATCGCTCTGGACTTCCTGAGACGAGGGACGAGCCCCAAGATCTACGAGGCTGCAGCGAGTAAGAGCCCGAGCACATAAGAGCCCGAGCACATACGAGTGTTCACATGTTTCACAATATTCTGTACACATACAAATGTTTCCTCTGGGCTCCGGTTTCCCCTCAACTCCAAACATGCAGCACCTGAACTAACATAAGGACCATGACGTCCCCCCTCCTGTGGGCTCCACTCACAGAGGGGTCCAGAGGGGGTCCAGAGGGGTCCATGGGGGGTCCATGGGGGGTCAGCTGCCCCCACGACCCAGCGGGAGCAGATGGACAGATGGATACAAATGTTGAATATGTTTTTTAAAATGTGGTATGTGCTCGTTTCATATGCAGTACAGATTTCTTAAAGGAAAGCCACATTTCTGAAACGAACTCATATCCCTGTGTACAGCTTTGGAATTACTTAACTAAATAAAATATAACTAAAAACTAACAAACAAACAAACACACTCCACAGATCCAGACCTGTGAGAAGACACGATGTATCCGGAAAGTCTTCACAGCACTTCAGTTCTTCCACATTTTGTCATGTTACAGTCTCATTCTGAATTGTATTAAATTGATTTCTGACTCAAAATTACCCCATTATGACAATGTGAAAAAGTTTTTTTTTTTTTTTTTTCATTTTTTGAATTTATTAAAAATAGAAAACTAAAAAATCACATTTACATAAGTATTCACAGCCTTTGCCATGAAGCTCAGAATTGAGCTCAGGTGCATCCTTTTCCCACTGATCCTTCAGATGTTTCTACAGCTTAATTGGAGTCTACCTGCGGTAAATTCAGCTGATTGGACATGATTTGGAAAGGCACCTTCTACATAAGGTCCCACAGCTGACAGAGCACAAACACCAAGCCTGAAGTCAGAGGAACTGTCTGTAGACCTGTGAGACGGGATTGTTTGGAGGCACAAATCTGGGGAAGGATACAGAAACATTTCTGCTGCTTTGAAGGTCCCAATGAGCACAGTGACCTCCATTATTCCTAAATGGAAGATGTTTGGAACCACCAGGACTCTTCCTGGAGCTGGCCAGTCGTCTAAACTGAGCGATCGGGGAAGAAGGGCCTTAGTCAGGGAGGTGACCAAGAACCCGATGGTCACTCTGTTAGAGCTCCAGCGTTCCTCTGTGGAGAGAGGAGAGCCTTCCAGAGGGACGACCATCTCTACAGCAGTCCACCAGTCAGGCCTGTAAGGTAGAGTGGCCAAGACGAAAGCCACTCCTCAGTGAAAGGAACATGGCAGCTCGCCTGAATGACTCTCACACCATAAGAGACTAAATTCTCTGGTCTGATGAGACAAAGATTGAACTCTTTGGCGTCATGTTTGGAGGAAACCGCTCATCACCAGCCCAGTACCACCCCTGCAGTGAAGTGTGGTGGTGGCAGCTTCATGCTATGGGGATGTTTTTCAGCAGCAGGACCTGGCAGACTAGTCAGGATAGAAGGAAGAACGAATGCAGCAATATACAGAGAGATCCTGGATGAAAACCTGCTCCAGAGGCTCTTGACCTCAGACTGGGGCGAAGATTCATTTTTCAGTGGGACAACGACCTGAAGCACACAGCCAAGATCTCACAGGACTGGCTTCAGAACCACTCTGTGAATGTCCTGGAGTGGCCCGGCCAGAGTCCAGACCTGAGTCTGACTGAACATCTCTGGAGAGACCTGAAAATGGCTGTGCACAGACTGTGTCTCCCGTCCTGATGGAGCTCGAGAATTACTGCAGTGAAGAATGGGCAAAAGTGCCTAAAGATTGTGGCATCATATTCAAAAAGACTTGAGGCTGTAATTGCTGCCGAAAGTGGAGCAACAAAGTATGAAGCAAAGGCTGTGAATACTTCTGTAAATGTGATTTCTTAGTTTTCTATTTTTAATAAATAAAAAAGGTTTTTCACATTGTCATAACGGGGTACTGTGTGTAGAATCTTAACGCAAGAGATTAATTTAATACAGTTTGGAATGAGGCTGTAACATGACAACATGTGGAGAAACTGAAGCTCACTTTCCGGATGCACTGTGTGGGTCCTGGTCAGAACAGAGCTTCAGTCGTTTTCAGCTGTGGAGAAACCTTTAGAATCAGCAGCAGCGACTGATCCTGGCTGAAGTCACTTCTCTTCTGTGGGCCGACGTGTTACGGGGATGTAACAGTAAAGTAAACCGTGGGGGACAGTTCTGAAGAGGGCATCAGTGGGGGACAGTTCTGAAGAGGGCATCAGTGGGGGACAGTTCTGAAGAGGGCATCAGTGGGGGACAGTTCTGAAGAGGGCATCAGTGGGGGACAGTGGCATCGTCTTCAAAATAACCTAAGAACTTAAAGTACTAAGAAGACATAATGTGTATTTTTGGCCCCCAAATCTCTTTGCTTAAATGAACAGTTCTGATGCAGAAATGGCAAAAAAAAATACTACACAGGGAACTACATAGACCATGATCCTTTGCTCCGTTTCAGTGCAGATACATGAAGAAATAACTGTTCTAAGCACTTTTACATCTTCATTCTGTGGATTAAGTCTGTGAAGCATTTTTAGAGGAAAAAGGAGCAGATTCACAGTTTTATATTGTAATAAATCTGGTGCAGTGAGATGTTTATGAGAGATTTGGATTTCGTTCCATCGATAATAAATGTACCAAATGAACCGGTCACTGCGTTTTAGAGTCACTCTTGTTATTCTGTAGAATATCGTGATATCGTGAGCCGCCCCACCATACCGTGAGCTTTCCCACGATATCACAATAAATATCGTAGCATGAGGATCACACCGTGATGATATCGTATCGTGAGACTGTGTATATCGTTACAGCCCGACTTAATACTGATTCTGATACCGCAGTGACAACAGGACGGGACTTTCAACATTAAAAAGTAGAACTTTCTTTTCTATCCCCATGTGTCCTTATATGTGTGTATCCCTCAGTGCTCCAGTAGGTTCCTCAGTGCTCCAGTAGGTCCCTCAGTGCTCCAGTAGGTCCCTCAGTGCTCCAGTAGGTCCCTCAGTGCTCCAGTAGGTCCCTCAGTGCTCCAGTAGGTCCCTCAGTGCTCCAGTAGGTTCCTCAGTGCTCCAATAGGTTCCTCAGTGCTCCAGTAGGTTCCTCAGTGCTCCAGTAGGTTCCTCAGTGCTCCAGTAGGTTCCTCAGCGCTCCAGTAGGTTCCTCAGCGCTCCAGTAGGTCCCTCAGCGCTCCAGTAGGTCCCTCAGTGCTCCAGTAGGTTCCTCAGTGCTCCAGTAGGTTCCTCAGTGCTCCAGCAGGTCCCTCAGTGCTCCAGTAGGTTCCTCAGCGCTCCAGTAGGTTCCTCAGTGCTCCAGTAGGTTCCTCAGTGCTCCAGTAGGTTCCTCAGTGCTCCAGTAGGTCCCTCAGTGCTCCAGTAGGTTCCTCAGTGCTCCAGTAGGTTCCTCAGTGCTCTTCCTCAGTGCTCCAGTAGGTTCCTCAGTGCTCCAGTAGGTCCCTCGGTGCTCCAGTAGGTCCCTCGGTGCTCCAGTAGGTCCCTCAGTGCTCCAGTAGGTTCCTCAGTGCTCCAGTAGGTTCCTCAGTGCTCTTCCTCAGTGCTCCAGTAGGTTCCTCAGTGCTCCAGTAGGTTCCTCGGTGCTCCAGTAGGTCCCTCGGTGCTCCAGTAGGTCCCTCGGTGCTCCAGTAGGTCCCTCGGTGCTCCAGTAGGTCCCTCGGTGCTCCAGTAGGTTCCTCGGTGCTCCAGTAGGTTCCTCGGTGCTCCAGTAGGTCCCTCGGTGCTCCAGTAGGTCCCTCGGTGCTCCAGTAGGTTCCTCGGTGCTCCAGTAGGTCCCTCGGTGCTCCAGTAGGTCCCTCGGTGCTCCAGTAGGTTCCTCGGTGCTCCAGTAGGCTCCTCAGTGCTCCAGTAGGTCCCTCAGTGCTCCAGATCGTTCTAAAGACGTTCAGGAAAGGTTCATTTCTGTCCTGTGAATGGGACTTTCTTTTTTTTTTAGTATCAACAGCTGCTCAAATGAGGATCTAGTTTCGATACTAGTTTTAGTTTTGATTAGTTTTAGTGATTTTTTTTTAAATACTTTTGTCAGCCCCAGGCCATTGTGTGT
Organism: Odontamblyopus lacepedii; assembly: GCA_034769755.1. Taxonomy (NCBI): domain Eukaryota; kingdom Metazoa; phylum Chordata; class Actinopteri; order Gobiiformes; family Gobiidae; genus Odontamblyopus; species Odontamblyopus lacepedii. Next base: position 1,114,894 of record CM068350.1, on the reverse strand, counting down.
GTGGTGGCCTCCTCTGTGGGTGCTGTGGGTGCTGTGGGTGCTGCTGTGTGTAATCACTGTGTGTGGGTGCTGCAGGGAAGCTGGGCGTGTCAGTGGAGCGAGTGCAGTGCGCCGTCGAGGGCCTCATGTTCCTGGTGCTGGAGAGCTGCAGACGCACGGTCAGTCTCCACACCACATCCTCTTTCCTGAACACTGTTGTGACCGACTGCTGTGACATTTTAAACCGAATATTCTTCTGATGGTTCAATGGTTTTAGGAGAATGAAAGGAGGTTTTGAGCTGTAATATCAGTCGGACTCGTATTCCTCAACACTGTTAACTTTGAGTCATGTTAGAACGGTGTCAGACCTGGAGTTATGTTTTGTTTCATTCACACGTGTTTGACTAATCTGATAAAATAGTCTGTGTACAAAGCCAAAGCTCAGAGTGTCCACTCGGTGATGTCATGAAGTGGTATTTTTCAATTGAACTTTTCCCTTTAGTTCGGTAGAGATGGGCAATTCCAGAGCTGAAAAGATCCAAATGATTCTAGTGAAGGTGTGTGGAGTTTAAAAACACAGTGGAGCACTTCCTGTATTACCACATGACATCACAAGGTGGAACAGAGTGTTTTCTGTTCGAGAGAAGAACTCGGTGTAAATGTGCCGGGTTTGAGTGTTAAATGTGTGTGACTGAAACAAAGCACACGGGTGGATTTGTGACGAGGCGACGACATGTCCGAAGAAGAGACTAAGAGTGTGACTGTGATGTCCTCTGTCCTCTGTCCTCTGTCCTCTGTCCTCTGTCCTCTGTCCTCTGTCCTCTGTCCTCTGTCCTCTGTCCTCTGTGCAGCTCTCTGAGACCGACTTTCTCGACTCCGTTCTGGTGTTGGGCTTCAGCCAGGACCTCAACAACACACTGCTCCAGGTTTGTCCCTGTGTCCCCCTGTCCCTGTGTCCCCCTGTCCCTCCCTCATGCTCATGTCCTCTGTCCTTCCCTTATGCTCATGTCCTCTGTCCCTCCCTCATGCTCATGTCCTCTGTCCCTCCCTCATGCTCATGTCCTCTGTCCCTCCCTCATGCTCATGTCCCTCCCTCATGCTCATGTCCTCTGTCCCTCCCTCATGCTCGTGTCCTCTGTCCCTCCCTTATGCTCATGTCCTCTGTCCCTCCCTCATGCTCATGTCCTCTGTCCCTCCCTTATGCTCATGTCCTCTGTCCCTCCCTCATGCTCATGTCCTCTGTCCCTCCCTCATGCTCATGTCCTCTGTCCCTCCCTCATGCTCATGTCCCTCCCTCATGCTCATGTCCTCTGTCCCTCCCTCATGCTCGTGTCCTCTGTCCCTCCCTTATGCTCATGTCCTCTGTCCCTCCCTTATGCTCATGTCCTCTGTCCCTCCCTTATGCTCATGTCCTCTGTCCCTCCCTTATGCTCATGTCCTCTGTCCCTCCCTCATGCTCATGTCCTCTGTCCCTCCCTTATGCTCATGTCCTCTGTCCCTCCCTCATGCTCATGTCCTCTGTCCCTCCCTTATGCTCATGTCCTCTGTCCCTCCCTCATGCTCATGTCCTCTGTCCCTCCCTCATGCTCATGTCCTCTGTCCTTCCCTTATGCTCATGTCCTCTGTCCCTCCCTCATGCTCATGTCCTCTGTCCCTCCCTCATGCTCATGTCCTCTGTCCCTCCCTCATGCTCATGTCCTCTGTCCCTCCCTCATGCTCATGTCCTCTGTCCCTCCCTCATGCTCATGTCCTCTGTCCCTCCCTCATGCTCATGTCCTCTGTCCCTCCCTCATGCTCATGTCCTCTGTCCCTCCCTTATGCTCATGTCTTCTGTCCTTCCCTCATGCTCATGTCCTCTGTCCCTCCCTCATGCTCGTGTCCTCTGTCCCTCCCTCATGCTCGTGTCCTCTGTCCCTCCCTCATGCTCGTGTCCTCTGTCCCTCCCTCATGCTCGTGTCCTCTGTCCCGCCCTCATGCTCGTGTCCTCTGTCCCTCCCTCATGCTCGTGTCCTCTGTCCCTCCCTCATGCTCGTGTCCTCTGTCCCTCCCTCATGCTCGTGTCCTCTGTCCCTCCCTCATGCTCGTGTCCTCTGTCCCTCCCTCATGCTCGTGTCCTCTGTCCCTCCCTCATGCTCGTGTCCTCTGTCCCTCCCTCATGCTCTTGTCCTCTGTCCCTCCCTCATGCTCATGTCCTCTGTCCCTCCCTCATGCTCATGTCCTCTGTCCCTCCCTCATGCTCGTGTCCTCTGTCCCTCCCTCATGCTCATGTCCTCTGTCCCTCCCTCTTGCTCATGTCCTCTGTCCCTCCCTTATTCTCATGTCCTCTGTCCCTCCCTCATGCTCATGTCCTCTGTCCCTCCCTCATGCTCATGTCCTCTGTCCCTCCCTTATGCTCATGTCCTCTGTCCCTCCCTCATGCTCATGTCCTCTGTCCCTCCCTTATGCTCATGTCCTCTGTCCCTCCCTCATGCTCATGTCCTCTGTCCCTCCCTCATGCTCATGTCCTCTGTCCCTCCCTCATGCTCATGTCCTCTGTCCCTCCCTCATGCTCATGTCCTCTGTCCCTCCCTTATGCTCATGTCCTCTGTCCCTCCCTCATGCTCATGTCCTCTGTCCCTCCCTTATGCTCATGTCCTCTGTCCCTCCCTTATGCTCATGTCCTCTGTCCCTCCCTCATGCTCGTGTCCTCTGTTCCTCCCTCATGCTCGTGTCCTCTGTCCCTCCCTCATGCTCGTGTCCTCTGTCCCTCCCTCATGCTCGTGTCCTCTGTCCCTCCCTCATGCTCGTGTCCTCTGTCCCTCCCTCTTGCTCATGTCCTCTGTCCCTCCCTTATTCTCATGTCCTCTGTCCCTCCCTCATGCTCATGTCCTCTGTCCCTCCCTCATGCTCATGTCCTCTGTCCCTCCCTTATGCTCATGTCCTCTGTCCCTCCCTCATGCTCATGTCCTCTGTCCCTCCCTCATGCTCATGTCCTCTGTCCCTCCCTCATGCTCATGTCCTCTGTCCCTCCCTCATGCTCATGTCCTCTGTCCCTCCCTCATGCTCATGTCCTCTGTCCCTCCCTCATGCTCATGTCCTCTGTCCCTCCCTCATGCTCATGTCCTCTGTCCCTCCCTCATGCTCATGTCCTCTGTCCCTCCCTTATGCTCATGTCCTCTGTCCCTCCCTTATGCTCATGTCCTCTGTCCCTCCCTCATGCTCATGTCCTCTGTCCCTCCCTCATGCTCATGTCCTCTGTCCCTCCCTCATGCTCGTGTCCTCTGTCCCTCCCTCATGCTCGTGTCCTCTGTCCCTCCCTCATGCTCATGTCCTCTGTCCCTCCCTCATGCTCATGTCCTCTGTCCCTCCCTCATGCTCATGTCCTCTGTCCCTCCCTCATGCTCATGTCCTCTGTCCCTCCCTCATGCTCATGTCCTCTGTCCCTCCCTTATGCTCATGTCCTCTGTCCCTCCCTCATGCTCATGTCCTCTGTCCCTCCCTCATGCTCATGTCCTCTGTCCTTCCCTTATGCTCATGTCCTCTGTCCCTCCCTCATGCTCATGTCCTCTGTCCCTCCCTCATGCTCATGTCCTCTGTCCCTCCCTCATGCTCATGTCCTCTGTCCCTCCCTCATGCTCATGTCCTCTGTCCCTCCCTCATGCTCATGTCCTCTGTCCCTCCCTCATGCTCATGTCCTCTGTCCCTCCCTCATGCTCATGTCCTCTGTCCCTCCCTTATGCTCATGTCCTCTGTCCCTCCCTTATGCTCATGTCTTCTGTCCTTCCCTTATGCTCATGTCCTCTGTCCCTCCCTCATGCTCGTGTCCTCTGTCCCTCCCTCATGCTCGTGTCCTCTGTCCCTCCCTCATGCTCGTGTCCTCTGTCCCTCCCTCATGCTCGTGTCCTCTGTTCCTCCCTCATGCTCGTGTCCTCTGTTCCTCCCTCATGCTCGTGTCCTCTGTCCCTCCCTCATGCTCGTGTCCTCTGTCCCTCCCTCATGCTCGTGTCCTCTGTCCCTCCCTTATTCTCATGTCCTCTGTCCCTCCCTCATGCTCATGTCCTCTGTCCCTCCCTCATGCTCATGTCCTCTGTCCCTCCCTTATGCTCATGTCCTCTGTCCCTCCCTCATGCTCATGTCCTCTGTCCCTCCCTTATGCTCATGTCCTCTGTCCCTCCCTCATGCTCTTGTCCTCTGTCCCTCCCTCATGCTCATGTCCTCTGTCCCTCCCTCATGCTCATGTCCTCTGTCCCTCCCTCATGCTCATGTCCTCTGTCCCTCCCTTATGCTCATGTCCTCTGTCCCTCCCTCATGCTCATGTCCTCTGTCCCTCCCTTATGCTCATGTCCTCTGTCCCTCCCTTATGCTCATGTCCTCTGTCCCTCCCTCATGCTCGTGTCCTCTGTCCCTCCCTCATGCTCGTGTCCTCTGTCCCTCCCTCATGCTCGTGTCCTCTGTCCCTCCCTCATGCTCGTGTCCTCTGTCCCTCCCTCATGCTCGTGTCCTCTGTCCCTCCCTTATGCTCATGTCCTCTGTCCCTCCCTTATGCTCATGTCCTCTGTCCCTCCCTTATGCTCATGTCCTCTGTCCCTCCCTCATGCTCATGTCCTCTGTCCCTCCCTTTATGCTCATGTCCTCTGTCCCTCCCTCATGCTCATGTCCTCTGTCCCTCCCTTTATGCTCATGTCCTCTGTCCCTCCCTCATGCTCATGTCCTCTGTCCCTCCCTCATGCTCATGTCCTCTGTCCTTCCCTTATGCTCATGTCCTCTGTCCCTCCCTCATGCTCATGTCCTCTGTCCCTCCCTTATGCTCATGTCCTCTGTCCTTCCCTTATGCTCATGTCCTCTGTCCCTCCCTCATGCTCATGTCCTCTGTCCCTCCCTCATGCTCATGTCCTCTGTCCCTCCCTCATGCTCATGTCCTCTGTCCCTCCCTTATGCTCATGTCCTCTGTCCCTCCCTCATGCTCATGTCCTCTGTCCCTCCCTCATGCTCATGTCCTCTGTCCCTCCCTTATGCTCATGTCCTCTGTCCAAGCCTGTTAGGATAAATACTTTATCACTTATAAACTCCAATGATCTGATCTGACCAAGATTTGAAAACTTCCATCAGGATATTCATCTTGTTTTCAGATTTCAGCTTATTTTAATATAAGTTCAGTAAAATGATCTGGCTGCATGGACAGATCATTTCACTACTTTTTTAAGTCATGTTTTGACAGATTTAAGCGTTTATCTGTTAAATTTTGGCCAACTGTTTTTGCGGCGTGTGATTAGAGCCGCAGAAGGGTGACAGTGGCTCAGCGGACTCTAGGTCGGAGGATCAGTTTCTGCTTGGACCAAATTCTGTCATTGTGTCCTTAGGCAAGACACTTCATCCACATTGCCTAGTATGAAAGCGGTGTGAGGTGGATTGGTGGTGGTCAGAAGGGCAGTTTAGCAGCTTTACTTCTGTCAGAGTGTGGAATGAAGGAATAATGACACAGCAGCACTTCGAGGGGCTTCCACAGCCTGTGAAGTGTGTTACAAATGTAGGGAATTATTACTCGATAACTTGTATGACTCAAAAACTAAGTACTCAAATGTTTCATTCTGCTGTTTATTTACAGCAGATTTATTTATGTATTTATTTATTTAGTTCATGTTTTTAACAATATTGTACATTTAGAATAGTTTTGGTGGTTTAAATCTGCTCTTGGGTTTTCGTGTCAGTGGCATCAATAATTAGTTTTAATATTATTGTTTATCGTCTATTTACTTCAGCAATAAATCCACACTTCCAAATGTGTTATGACAGGCTGACCTCTGCCCATCACACACTCATCCTGATGTCCTCTGTCCCTCCCTTATGCTCTTGTCCTCTGTCCCTTTGTCGTCTGTCTCTCTCACACACACACACACACACACACACATACACACACAGACAGACACACAGACACACTCACACACTCACACCATCGCCTCATGTCCTGTGTGTGTTCCAGTTGTACCTGCAGCACAGTGCTCAGGTTCGCTCCGTTCTGGCTCAGCTCACTCCCTCTCTGCCCGTCTACCACAGCCTGGAGTGGAGACTGGATGTCAATGTGAGTATGTTCCCCAGACACGCCCCCCAGACACGCCCCCTCAGACACGCCCCCTCAGACACGCACGCCCCTCAGACACGCACGCCCCTCAGACACGCACGCCCCTCAGACACGCACGCCCCTCAGACACGCCCCCCAGACATGCACGCCCCTCAGACACGCCCCCCAGACATACACGCCCCTCAGACACGCCCCCCAGACATACACGCCCCTCAGACACGCCCTCAGACACCCCCCAAGACACGCCCCCTCAGACACGCCCCCCCCAGACACGCACGCCCCTCAGACACGCCCCAAGACACGCCCCCCCAAGACACGCCCCCCAAGACACGCCCCCCAAGACACGCCCCCAAGACACGCCCCCCAAGACACGCCCCCCAAGACACGCCCCCCAGAGATGCACGCCCCTCAGACACCCCCCCAAGACACGCCCCCAAGACACGCCCCCAAGACACGCCCCAAGACACGCCCCCAAGACACGCCCCCAAGACACGCCCCCAGACACGCCCCCAGACACGCCCCCCAGACATGCCCCCAGACACGCCCCCAGACACGCCCCCCCCAGACACGCCCCCCCAGACACGCCCCCCAGACACGCCCCCCCAGACACGCCCCCCCCAGACACGCCCCCCCCAGACACGCCCCCCCAGACACGCCCCCCCAGACACGCACCCCCCAGACACGCCCCCAGACACGCCCCAGACACGCCCCAGACACACACCCCAGATACACCCCCAGACACGCCCCCCCAAGACACGCCCCCCCCAGACACACCCCATTCTTGACAAAGAGCTGTACCATCTCTATGGAGACTCAGTGGTACCTGGACCTTTAAAGGCCGTGCCTGTTCTTGAGCTAGAAAAGCCGATCTAACTGCCAAAGGGCTAAACACACTGTTGTAAAGGTTCACTCTTCCATGAGATGTCTTGTGTTGTGGGCAGATGTCCAGCCGGTCACTCAGGCAGCAGCTGTGTCCTGTCGTGACGCTGTGCCTGGGTCTGACCAGTGGGGGCGCCGGTGGACAGACACGCCGACTGCTCCAGGCTCGTCCCGGGACCCTCCTGCACCTGCTGTCTGTGCTGGAGCGGGCCCTGGACGCCATGAAGAGCACCCACACCCGCCGCATCCTGAGGAACATCAAGTGAGCCTGCCGCACCTGCCACACCCGCCACACCTGCCGCATCCTGAGGAACATCAAGTGAGCCTGCCGCACCTGCCACACCTGCCGCATCCTGAGGAACATCAAGTGAGCCTGCCGCACCTGCCACACCCGCCACACCTGCCGCATCCTGAGGAACATCAAGTGAGCCTGCCGCACCTGCCACACCTGCCGCATCCTGAGGAACATCAAGTGAGCCTGCCGCACCTGCCACACCCGCCACACCCGCCACACCTGCCACACCCGCCGCATCCTGAGGAACATCAAGTGAGCCTGCCGCACCTGCCACACCCGCCGCATCCTGAGGAACATCAAGTGAGCCTGCCGCACCTGCCACACCCGCCGCATCCTGAGGAACATCAAGTGAGCCTGCCGCACCTGCCACACCCGCCACACCTGCCACACCCGCCACACCCGCCGCATCCTGAGGAACATCAAGTGAGCCTGCCGCACCTGCCACACCCGCCACACCCTGAGGAACATCAAGTGAGCCTGCCGCACCTGCCACACCCGCCGCATCCTGAGGAACATCAAGTGAGCCTGCCCCACCTGCCGCACCTGCCACACCCGCCACACCCGCCACACCCGCCGCATCCTGAGGAACATCAAGTGAGCCTGCCGCACCTGCCACACCTGCCACACCCGCCGCATCCTGAGGAACATCAATTGAGCCTGCCGCACCTGCCACACCCACCGCATCCTGAGGAACATCAAGTGAACCTGCCGCACCTGCCACACCCGCCGCATCCTGAGGAACATCAAGTGAGCCTGCCCCACCTGCCGCACCTGCCGCACCTGCCACACCCGCCACACCCGCCGCATCCTGAGGAACATCAATTGAGCCTGCCGCACCTGCCACACCCGCCGCATCCTGAGGAACATCAAGTGAGCCTGCCGCACCTGCCACACCCGCCACACCCGCCGCATCCTGAGGAACATCAAGTGAGCTTGCCGCACCTGCCGCACCTGCCACACCCGCCGCATCCTGAGGAACATCAAGTGAGCCTGCCGCACCCGCCACATCCGCCGCATCCTGAGGAACATCAAGTGAGCCTGCCGCACCTGCCACACCCGCCGCACCCGCCGCATCCTGAGGAACATCAAGTGCACTCGTTCTCAGCCTTTTCAGTCGTGGCTCCCGTAATCACGGCTCAAACGCTCCCTGCAGAGTGAGAAAACAGCTTTTTGTCTCATGTTTGAGTTCTTCACAGGCTGTGGGTTTAGAGCAGCAGCAGAAGAGCCTTTATACTGTCACTTTTAAAGTAAATATGTTATGTTCTCATGTTATATCCTATCAGAAACATGCCAGGGCTGGTGTTTTGTTTCAGTCACACATGTTTAACACACACATCCTGCAAATTTAGGAGTTCTCTCAAATTGAAAACCCTCTGTTCCACCTTATGATGTCACCGTGTTGTGATACAAGAAGCACTCCCCTGTGTTTTTAAAATCCAAACATCATTTGAATAATTTGCAGTCCTGGAATTGCCTTGACTTTTATACTACATCTTCTGTTTTAGCCTCTTTGAGACATTTTCACTCTTTGTAACCTCAAAACATATTGTCGACTTTCTGTGGCAATCTCAGCTGAACAAAGAACAAAGAATATTTTTGAAAAAGCCGTTAACTTCTGCTTATCCTAGTGTATTGTAAATTCAATCAATTGTACCTAAAAATAGCTATTAACTTTAAAACTGCCACTTAATGACATAACAGAGGGGAACAAAGCATTTTGAGATGGAGAAACTCACACATCCCAATACTGCAGGATTACTCTAATGTGTAAATGAAACACAACACTGTTCTTGGTCTGTTTTCGACGAGGTAACGACAATATAACAGGACTTAAAGCTCACAAGAGTCAATATTGTGTAATACAGGACCTAAAATGTCAGAGGACACAGGGAACTATAATATAACTGAATACACAGCATTTTTGATACTCTCAGCATCCTCATATTCACATTCATGATCTTACCAGGAGACCAGTTCCTGACCGAGATCATTACATCCACACGTTAAAGGAGGAGATCCGTCTTGAGGACCAGTGCTGCTGTATTTCTGTTTTCCTTCAGTGTGTTCCTTAAGTTCAGCTCAGCCATCATTTTGTGCCTAATTATCGTCACCAAGATAATTTTGGGATGTGACAATAACGTAAATATGGCGATATCGTATCGTCAAAGGTCTCACAATAATATCGTGGAGCATCACAATATATCGAATCACAAGTCTCTTTGCTTAAACTACATAGACCATGATCCTTTGCTCCGTTTCAGTGCAGACGACATGAAGAAATAACTGTTCTAAGCACTTTTACATCTTCATTCTTTGGGTTAAGTCTGTGAAGCATTTTTAGAGGAAAAAGGAGCAGATTCAGTTTTGTGCCTCCACAAAATATTGTAATAAATCTGGTTCAGTGAGATGTTTATGGTGAAAATCTGGTCCAGAGAGATTTGGATTTCGTTCCATCCCTAATGACAATAAATGTACCAAATGACCGGTCAAAGCATTTTAGAGTCAGTCTTGTTATTCTGTAGACCAGGTGTGTCAAACCTACTTTGATCCCAAAAGGGCCGGATCAGAAAACTCAGTTCTCTCTTCAAGTTATTGTATTTTTCTCCGTGTCTCGTAGTGGTGTTTAAGATTATATTCCTCGAGCAACGCCACTTGTTCCAAACACACTGAGCACAGATTTCCCATTCACCTCTGTCAACAAATAAGAATTAGACTATTTTTCTTGGGAAATCCTGAACTCAGCATCTGCTTTTCTCATTTTTTGACATTTTGCTGATGAGGGTCACGGTCGACAGTCAAAACGATCGTCCTTTAAGAGCGTTTGGAAAGAGGAAAGTCTTCATTTGTGCTGCTCTGGTGGGAGTCGCAACGTACAGAAACGCCGGAGACGCTGCTGTGCTAAACGGTGCAGACAATTAACAGAAAAATCAGAAAATTTTAAGTATTTTAATAGAAAAATCAGCCGAGGGCCAGATTAAAGGTCTTGGAGGGCCGGATCTGGCCCCCGGGCCGCATGTTTGACACATGTGCTGTAGAATATCGTAATATCGTGAGCTTTCCCACGATCTCACAATAACTATCAGACTGTGAGGTTCAGACTGTGATGATCTCATATTGTGAGACTTTGATACCGTTCCACCCCTGAGGTTATTCCTTTTATAGCAGCTGTAACTGCTCATTCAGAGTGATGAAGTTTAGGAACACAGCAGGAAACAGGTTATGGTTAAGGACAGGGTTAGGTTAAAGAAGTGTTATTATGAAGGTATTTTTTAAATATATTTTTAAGCTTTCTACCATGTTCTGTACCTTGTTCCCTCAAAGGTCTTAGATGTCATCCGTGTATGTTTGAGTATTTTAGTCATCTCTCCTTGGCCCTTTTCAAACCCATCTTATGATTAGCTGCAAGATTCTGTCCGAAGCTCCACACGGCAATTGTCCATAAATATACAAAAACATGACACAAAACTGTACACAGCAACTTGACAAACCAATGCGATGAGCAGTAGTTTCATGAACGGGACGCACACTGACCGAGATGTGATCGTGCTCTGAAGGGGGAGTGACGTGCACGGAGAACAAAGGGAGAGGGGGACTCGTGTTAATACATTGTTATCTGTGAATATTTTTGTATTTTAAAAACTGTTAAAGGCGACATAGTGATCTAAATATGTTAGATGTCAGCAGTTAGAAGGAAAACCCCTGCTCTTTACAGGTGTGGTGCTTAGGGTGTGGTTAAGGTCAGGAACTATGAAAACATGAGAGTTGGGGAAATGTTTTGGGGTCGTTAACGTGTTGCAGAAGTGATCAGTGTGTCATTTAAACGCCGGCGCTCAACTTACACCATGAGATAAAATGGTCAAAAATAGGCTGTAACATATTAGGCCTGTTAATTGCAACATGTGACTGTGGCAACGGAGCTCTGTGATCACTTCATCCCTCAGACTGTTCAGCACTCCACAGTCACAGTGTTGACATGACTGCAGAGACCAGAGGGGGCGCTGTCTTTGACTCGGATGCTGCTTTGTTCCTCATTCTAGAAAAGGACGTCAAATGTCAAATGTATATAAATTGTGCATATAATTACAACTGATGTATTTTCTACTGCTATTAAACCTAGAGATTTTACATTTAATGGAGCACTGTAACTTTTCTGGTAGACGGTATGTTTCACAGTGTGGCTTTAAACATCGATCTTTACTCTTTACAGGTTTTTTTTTTTTTTTAAATAAAAGCTTAAACAAGCCTTTGGTCTTTTAAGGTAATTTCTTTTAGGCCTATTTGATAAAAGATGAAGCGGTATGGAAGTCACGGTCCTGCTACACTGGACATTTGCAAATGTCATTTCTAAAGTCTCCATCACCTCCTTGTGGTTTTAGATTTATGTTCAAACCCAGAACAGTCGTCGTTGACTTTGCACCGCGGTGGATCTGGATTTAAAACATGCTCAGGATTATTTCCTTGAGATGTGGATAGAAATCTGGGTTAGGTCAATAATTACCACGACCTAACAGGCTCTGCCTAAACCTCAGGACAGAAGGGGGCGACACTACCACAGCTCTCTCAGTACAGCTCCAACCACAGGCAGAAGAAGATGGGACTGTAATCAAGCGCATGCGTCCTCCGTGCTGTCCATGCCAAACCAACAGTGTATAAGAAACAGCCCGTGCCTCCGTGTCCCTGCGCCTGGGCTGAAGGGACCGTGTCCGGGGCTGAGAGCGGCCCGTGCTGGGCGCTATGGCCGAGGGGAGAGAGCTGCGCCTCGGCCTGAAGCTGCTGTGTTTCCGCGCCGTGAAGGAGCATTTCTGCGCCCTGAGCGCGCACGCGGCTGCGGGTCAGTGCCACAGACACACAACACACACAACACACACACAACACACACACAACACTGACAACACACACAACACACAACACACACACAACACTGACAACACACACAACACTGACAACACACACACAACACTGACAACACACACAACACTGACAACACACACACAACACTGACAACACACACAACACACAACACACACACAACACACACACAACACTGACAACACACACACAACACTGACAACACACACAACACACAACACACACACAACACACACACAACACTGACAATACACACACAACACTGACAACACACACACAACACTGACAACACACACAACACACAACACACACACACACAACACACACACAACACTGACAACACACACAACACACAACACACACACAACACACACACAACACTGACAACACACACACAACACTGACAACACACACACAACACTGACAACACACACACAACACTGACAACACACACAACACTGACAACACACACACAACACTGACAACACACAACACACACAACACTGACAACACACAGCACACACACAACACTGACAACACACACAACACTGACAACACACAACACACACACAACACTGACAACACACAACACACACACAACACTGACAACACACACAACACTGACAACACACACACACAACACACACTCAACACTGACAACACACACAACACACAACACACACAACACACACACAACACTGACAACACACACTCAACACTGACAACACACACAACACACACACAACACTGACAACACACACACAACACTGACAACACACACACAACACTGACAACACTGACAACACACACAACACTGACAACACACACACAACACTGACAACACACAACACACACAACACACACAACACTGACAACACACAACACACACACAACACTGACAACACACACACAACACTGACAACACACACACAACACTGACAACACACAACACACACAACACACACAACACTGACAACACACAACACACACACAACACTGACAACACACACACAACACTGACAACACACACACAACACTGACAACACACACAACACTGACAACACACACACAACACTGACAACACACACAACACTGACAACACACACAACACTGACAACACACACACAACACTGACAACACACAACACACACACAACACTGACAACACACAACACTGACAACACACAACACTGACAACACTGACAACACACAACACACACAACACACACACAACACTGACAGCACACAACACTGACAACACACAACACTGACAACACACAACACACACACACACAACACACAACACACACACACACAACACTGACAACACACAACACACACAACACACACACAACACACACACACACAACACACAACACACACACACACAACACTGACAACACACACACATACAACACTGATGATACACTCATGACAACACTAGTCACTGACTGAGCCTTTGTCTGTTGGTGCAGTTCTCCCCCGCGGCCTGTTGGAGGAGCTGCAGCTTCACCTCACTGTATGTCAGCTGGACCATCTGCAGCCAGCGCTTAACCACAGAGGTACAAGTGTCCTTCACACACACACACTCGTGTGCGCACACACGCGCGCACACACACACACTCGTGCGCACACACACACACACACTTCTGTGCGCACACACACGCGCACACACACACACTCGTGCGCACGCACACACACACACTCGTGCACACATGCATAGACATGCGCAGACATCCGCACACATGCGCACACATGCGCACACATGCGCACACACACGCACACATATGCGCAGACATCCGCACACATGCGCACACATGCGCAGACATCCGCACACATGCGCACACACACGCACACATATGCGCAGACATCCGCACACATGCGCACACATGCGCACACATGCGCACACATGCGCACACATGCGCACACATGCGCACACATGCGCACACATCCGCACACATCCGCACACATGCGCACACATGCGCACACATGCGCAGACATCCGCACACATGCACACACATGCGCAGACATCCGCAGACATCCGCAGACATCCACACACATCCACACACATGCGCACACATGCGCACACATGCGCAGACATCCGCAGACATCCGCACACATGCGCACACTTGCGCACACATGCACACACGCACACACGTGCACACACATGCACATGCACACACATGCACATATATGCACACACGTGCACACACACACAGGCATGCACTCGCATGCACACACACATACACGTGCACACACACACACACACACACTCGCTTGCACACGCTCACTCACAGGGCAATGTCCCAGCTCTGTTACCACCTCCATGCTTCACTGGTGCATCGTGCACACAGGAATGAGGCGCACAGAGGCAGGGTGTCTTCTATTTGCTCTCTGGGTGATTCACAGTTGATGAGCTGAAAAATGGAGCTCAACACTGACCATCTGCTCCAAAAAAAGAATATTAAAAGTTTGAAAGTGGGCAGGGCTCTATGGATGAGTTGAGGAGCAGAGATGGGGCGGGGCCTTGTACCTGATGCTCTTCTCCTCAGCTGAAGTTATGTGTGCTTGTGTGTGCAGGTGTGTCTACACTGAGCGCCTGGAGGCAGATCCTGAGGCACATGCGTGGACCGTCTTGTGTACGTGGCGTCTCTAAAACACTGTCAGTGTAGAATCAGGCATTCAGGACAGTACAAAAGTATATGTTCACAAAGACTCACTTTGTGTACTGACATGTACATTTTGGATGTTCATGTGTAGGGCTGAATTGACTTTTTAACAAGAATTGTGATTACGGTTTGATTGTGATTAATCTTGCAGTCCTGCATGTGTTGCAGGTGCTAGACGTGAGCAGTGAAGAAGAGGCTAAGCACCTGGTGATGAAGGGCCTGTTCTCCTCTGTCCTGTACAACTTTAAGAGTGACTTCATCAACAAAAACCTGTCCAATCTGAACACCTCCTCGTTCCTGGGTGCTGCGGCTAGGTGCCTGCAACACTTTGTCTTACTGAACATGGTGGAGCCGCTGAGGAGGCTGATGGGGGAGCACAAGGCGGTGCTGGAGCTGCTGGAGAGGAGCGCCAGCAGTGTGGGAGTGTCACACAGCCTGGACCCAGCCAAAGGTCTGTGTCAGCCTGTGCTTGCACATGTGGTAACAGACACAGGACAGTGGCTTTTGATGGTGATGTAGAAAAGTACAAAAAAATCTGCCCTCTGGTGTTCAAAAGTAGAATTCATTGAGAGTTGTGATTTCATCATTTGTTACATAGTGCATATTTAATGCGGCTCTATGGGCAATTCCAGGGCTGAAATCATCCAAATGATTCTTGTGAGGGTGTATGAAGTTTAAAAACACAGTGGAACACTTCCTGTGTTACCACAATGGAGGTTATGGAGGATGGGGATGATGTGTTGAGTTTTGGGCGCTCTTATCACAATCTTGGCAGCACAGTTCTAAATTGACTGAAGCCTGTGCAGATTTCTGCCAGAGGTCGTGATGAGGTCCTGATGAGGTGTGCATTACAAAGGTCCAGTCTGGAGGAGACGAAAGCCTGGACCATGTTCTCAGTATCAGGCCGGGAGAGGAAGGGGCGGACTTAGGAGCTGTTCCGGAGATGAAAGAGTGCTGTCTTGTCCATCCATCTTCTTCCGCTTATCCGGGGCCGGGTCGCGGGGGCAGCAGTCTAAGCAGGGGCTCCCAAGCTTCCCTCTCCCCAGCCACTTCCACCAGCTCCTCTGAAGGGACCCAGGCGTTCCCAGGCCGAGAGACATGGTCCCTCCAGCGTGTCCTGGGTCTTCCCTGGGGCCTCCTACCAGTGGGACATGCCCAGAACATCTCCCGAGGGAGGCGTCCAGGAGGCATCCGGACCAGATGGTGTGACCGAGCTCCTCACCCTATCTCTAAGGGAGCACCCGGCCACTCTGCAGAGGAAACTCATTTCGGCCGCTTGTATCCGCGATCTCGTCCTTTCGGTCATTACCCAGAGCTCATGACCATAGGTGAGGGGAGGAACGTAGATTCAGGTAAATCGAGAGCTTCTCCTTTCGGCTCAGCTCCTCTTCACCACAACGGTCCGATACAGCGACCGCATCACTGCCGATGCTGCACCGATCCACCTGTCAATCTCACGCTCCATCCTCCCCTCACTCGTGAACAAGACCCTGAGATACTTGAACTCCTCCACCTGAGGCAGAGACTCCCCACCCACCCGGAGAGGGCAATCCACCCTTTTCCGGTCGAGAACCATGGCCTCGGATTTGGAACAGCTGATTCTCATCCCAGCCGCTTCACACTCGGCTGCAAACCGCCCCAGTGCTGCAGGTCCTGGTTCAATGAAGCCAACAGGACAACATCCACAAAAAGCAGCGATGAGATCCTGTGGTCCCCGAACTAGACCCCCTCCGGCCCCTGACTGCACCTAGAAATTCTGTCCATAAATACAATGAACAGAACCGGTGACAAAGGGCAGCCCTGGCATAGACCAACATGCACCGGGAACAGGTCTGACTTACTGCCGGCAATGCGAACACAGCTTCTGCCCTGAGCAAAGGGCCCCGGATCCCATGCTCCCGGAGCACCCCCCACAGGGCACCATGATGGACACTGTCGAATGCCTTCTCCAGGACTGGTTGGGCAAACTCCCATGAACCCTCGAGCACCCGATGGAGGGTGTAGAGCTGGTCCAGTGTTCCACAACCAGGCCGAAAACCACACTGCTCCTCTTGAATCCGAGGTTCGACTATCGGCCGGACTCTCCTCTCCAGTCCCCTGGCATAGACTTTACCGGGGAGGCTGAGGAGTGTGATTCCCCTGTAGGTGGAACACACCCTCCGGTCCCCCTTTTTATACATAGGGATCACCACCCCGGTCTGCCAGTCCAGAGGTACTGTTCCCGACCGCCACGCGATGTTGCAGAGGCGTGTCAGCCAAGACCCACAACACCCAGAGACTTAAGGTACTCAGGACGGATCTCATCCACCCCCAGAGCCTTGCCACCGAGGAGCTTTCCGACCACCTCAGTGACTTCGGCCAGGGTGATGGGTGAGTCCGCCTCTGGGTCCCCAGCCTCGGCCTCCTCTTCGGAGCACGTGACGGTGGGATTGAGGAGATCCCCAAAGTATTCCTTCCACTGCCCGACAACATCCCCAGTCGAGGTCAGCAGCTCTCCCCCCGCACTGTAAACAGTATTGGTGAAGCACTGCTTCCCCCTCCTGAGGCACCGGATGGCTTGCCAGTATTTCCTTGGGGCCGTCCGATAGTCCTCCTCCATGGCCTCTCCGAACTCCTCCCAAACCCGAGTTTTTGCTTCTACAACCGCCCGGGCTGCAGCACGCTTGGGCCGCCGGTACCTGTCAGCTGTCTCAGGAGTCCACCGGGCCAGTAAGGTCCAGTAGCACTCCTTCTTCAGCCTGACGGTATCCCTTACTTCCAGTGTCCACCACCGGGTTCGGGGATTGCCGCCGCGACAGGCACCACAGACCTTACGGCCACAGCTACGAGCGGCCGCGTCGACAATGGAGGCCGAGAACGAAGCCCACTCGGGCTCCATGTCCCCAGCCTCCCCTGGGATCCGGGAGAAGCTCTCCCGGAGGTTGAAGGCCGCACTGACAGAAGGTTCCACCAGACGTTCCCAACAGACCCTCACGATACGCTTGGGCCTGCCAGGACTTTCCGGCTTCCTCCTCCCCCAGCAGAACCAACTCACCACCAGGTGGTGATCAGTTGACAGCTCTGCCCCTCTCTTCACCCGAGTGTCCAAGACACACGGCCGGAGGTCAGATGACACTACAACAAAGTCGCTCATCGACCTCCAGTCTAGGGAGACCCCCTTGTGCTCGAACATGGTGTTCGTTATGGACAAACTGTGACTAGCACAGAAGTCCAATAACAGAACACCGCTCGGGTTCAGATCGGGGCGGCCGTTCCTCCCAATCACCCCTCTCCAAGTGTCACTGTCATTGCCACGTGGGTGTTGAAGTCCCCCAGTAGAACAACGGAGTCCCCGGTCAGTGCACTGTCCAGTACCCCTCCCAGAGACTCCAAGAAGGCCGGGTACTCTGCACTGCTGTTCGGCCCATAGGCCGACACCACAGTGAGAGACCTGTCCCGGACCCGAAGGCGCAGGGACGCGACCCTCTCGTTTACTGGAGTGAACTCCAACACACAGCGGCTGAGCTGTGGGGCTATGAGCCCACACCAGCTCGCCGCCGCTCCCCGCAGCCAACGGCAGAGAAATGGAGAGTCCAACCCTCTCAAGGAGTTGGGTTCCAGAGCCCAGGCTGTGCGTGGAGGTGAGGCCGACTATATTTAGCCGGTAGTGGTCGACCTCCCACACAAGCTCAGGCTCCTTCCACCCCAGCGAGGTGACATTCCATGTCCCCAGAGCTAGTCTCCATGTCTGGAGATCTGGTCGCCGAGGCCCCTGCCTTCGAATGCCGCCCAGATCTCTCTGCACCCGGCCCCTATGGCTCCTCCCGCGGATGGTCGGTCCCGGGGGAGGGTGGCCCCATGTTGCTCCTTCGGGCTGTGCCCGGCTGGGCCCCATGGGAGAAGGCCTGGCCTGAATGATGCTCATCATTAGGGGCTTCTGAACCGCTCTTCGTCTGACCCGGTAAAGCCCCGACAACATGGCCCCTGGGATCATTCGAGCACTCAAACCCCTTCACCACATTACGGTGGCAGCTCGAGGAGGGGCCGTCTTGTTGATCTGCCACTAAAAACAGTCTTACCCACTCCATAGAGCACCCGAGGCCAAACTATTAGAACTCCAGACTATCCATGTGAATGTCTGTGTCGATTGAATCATGTTTGAAATAAAAGTAACCTTGCATCACATGTTGAGGGACTATTTTCTCATATATCAGTCCACCGCTGCTGAGCTTTCTATCAAGAACAGACAGAACAGAAATTCTTCAAATGCAAGGCTGGTTTTACTTCTACAATGATTCTGTGGACACAGACATTCACATGAACAGTCTGGAGTTCTAATAGTTTTCCTCAGGTCTGTGGATTGGGTCAGACTGTTTTTAGTGGCAGGACGACTATGGCCATTGAAATGCACTAGCCCAGCACCAGCAACCTCTGCAAATACAAGGACTGGATGGAAGATTTAACAAAGTGTCTCCACACGTCTCCAACACTCTGGCTCACCAGGAAATGAGGCCCCATGTCCAAAATTCTGAACTGTCCAACTGTCCCTTTAACCATTAAAATAGTATTAAAACAGTACTAGTCACTAATATTTCAGAAAGAATATATTTTGTTGTGCCACTAATAATAAATCCTTGTGTTGTTAAAGCGGAGAACCAGCTGGCTCTGCTGGTGCTCCACAGGCTGCTGGACCATGGTCAGGCCAGGAGAGTGGTGCTCCAGGCCCGCTGCCCCCTCACCCTGGCCTGGATACTGCACGGACGCAGCTCCCAGGCTCAGCATACATCTAAGGGGAAGACCCACACATTTGCCTTCTGCCGGGGATCAAGGAGCTCCAGCCACGAAGACCAGGAACCTGCCTGCAAACGGCTCAGACTGGACCACCGGGAGGGGGAGAGGGGAGGACAAGTGGGCCACGAGAAGGGCCGACTGAGTCAAAGAAATTATGAGGAAGTAGGTGACAGGGAGGATAGGGGTGTGGGTAGCAGAGAGGGTGGTTGTGGGGGAGAGGGTGGTTGTGGGGGAGAGGGTGGAGTTTACAGAGTGGGTGAGGGCGGCGCTGGGGGAGTTGGTAATAGACTGGGGGACAGGGTGTCACCTGAGTCGTGTCCAAGTGGTCACATAGAGAGCCTGGAGTTAAGGCAGTGCCAGGTGGACTGTCTGAGAGTTCTGCTCCATGCCCTGCCCTCCTGGATCTCCTTGAGGTCCCTCACTCTGCACAGCTATGGTCAGTAGACGGTGTGGTGGCTTAGTGATCAGTATTTGCGTCTGTTTAAGTCTCTTATTACTCTGCTCTGTGCTCTGTGTGCAGCCTCGTTCTCACAGTCGGCTGCTGTGGAGCTGAGCCGTGCCTTACAGGAGCAGAGCAGGGCAGGTGGAGGTGTGACCCAGCTCAGTATCAGCACTCTCCCCTGTCCCTCTTTGTTGGAGCGGCTGCTGGAGGCCTGCCCCCAGCTACTGTCCTTCTCTGTGGAGGTCCACAGCATTGTGGGGCCCTCTGGGGCCCGGGGACTGCCTCTGCCACAGAACCGCTGCCGTGAGTTATAATGGCTCAGCCTTGTAACAGACAGAGGGTTTACTACTTAGTTAAAGTGGTGCTGTGTGTGCTGCAGAGTTCCCCCTGCAGAAGCTGAGTGTGAGCCTGAACCAGCAGCCCTCCCCTCGTCTGCTGCTGCCCTCTCTGCTCCAGCGCTGTCCCCAGCTCTGCTCCCTGCACCTGTGTGGGCTCAGGCTGCAGACCGGAGCCTCCTATGGCCAGCTCCTCACCTCTCTGACAGGTACATGCAGATGGGTCAGAGGGGTCGACTGGACATGCACAGGTCCCAGGCTGCTCCTTTTCAATGTTATTGTCATATCTCATGTATGTAGTCGTCTTAGTGCAGATGAATGACAGTGACAGCTGTGTCATGTGTGTCTCAGAGTGCTGTGGGGGCCTGCGCAGCCTGTCCCTGGAGGATGTGAACCTGTCTGACTGTTTGGAGCACGTCCTTCTTCTGCTCAGACACTGCCAGCTGCATGGTAAACCCCTGTCCATCTGCTTTCTTTTATGTTCTCCTCTAAAACTGTGTATTGTGTGTTTTTTACAGTGGCAGTTAGGCCATTTTGAATAATGTACACAACTGTATAAACATAACAGCGATGTGTTAAATACTTGGATGGATGTCTCCTGGTCAAACAGAGTATAATTTTTTTCTAAACATACATTAAATGGTAGTTTCACATTCTACTTTTAATTATAAATGACTAATATATTAGAAGATGTACTGGATTTTTTTGGCCAGTCAGCCCGCAGTGGTATCTAGTATATATGAAAACCACACTTGCAGGTCATGGTGAACATTCGCCCCTCGCCTCATCTGTAAATCTGATCCTGTCTCCCAGAACTGTCCCTGAAGGACTGTCGGCTGATGGAGAAATGGAACAACAAAGAGGACAGTTTACAGAGGCTGACCACGGCTTTGGCTGCACACAACACTCTGTATTCTCTGAGCCTGGCACACAACCGCATCGGTAACACACTACACACAACTGCACCACAACCGCACCACAACCGCACCAATTCAATTCAATTCAATTCAATTCAATTCAATTCAATTCAATTCAATTTATTTTTTAGCGCCCAAAATCGCAACAACAGTTTCCTCTAAGGGCGTTCCAAGATTTAGATGAGTAAAACATACACACAGACATATCAGAACAGGAAAAAAACAACATTCATGTAAAGCAGCAAATGAAACATGGTCCAGTCATCCCCTGTCCTTAGACCCTCCTTCTCAGCAAGGAAAAACTCCAAAAAACCCAGAGTCCTGGGAAAAAGAAGAAACCTCGGGGAGAACTACAGTGAAGGAGAGATCCACTCCCATGGACGGACAGGCTATAGATGTCCAGGCCCGTGGGCCAGTTCAGTATGACCACAGCTACCCAGGTGGGGAAGAGCAGGGCGAGGAGGAGGAGGAGAGGGGCGAGGAGGAGGAGCCGGGCGAGGAGGAGGAGCCAGGCGAAGAGGAGGAGCCAGGCGAGGAGGAGGAGCCAGGCGAGGAGGAGGAGCCAGGCGAGGAGGAGGAGAGAGGTCCAGCTGCCATCAGGCGCCTGAAAGAGTTCCACTCCACAGGGGGAGTGGGACAGGGGACAACATGTGAATAGCAATGAACAAACTACAGATGAGAACATAGTGAGTGATGCTAATGAGAAAAATAGGAGGAAACAGAGGACAGTGCTCAGGTTGCCACACTTCCCCCAGCTTGTTATCTCCTGCGGCAGCTTATCTTAGTGACATCAACTAAGTAACCTGGTCATAAGCTATTCCGAAGAGGAAGGTTTTAAGCCTGGTCTTAAATAAAGAGACTGTGGAGCCTGTATAACATCAACAGGGAGTTGATTCCATAACACAGGAGCTTGGTAACTCCACAACCACATCTGTAACACCACACACTACCATGTCATATAGTAGTACTCACAGAGGGGGAGTGTCCCTTCCTTTACCTCTTTGTCTCTGTCTCCACAGCCAAACATGTCCCAGTGCTGGTTCAGCTCTTCTCTGCCCCCCACAGTGCCCTGCAGAGATTGGACCTCAGGTACACTTCTCCTGCTCCACAACAGCTGCATATGCCAACAAAGAGCAGTATCATTAGGCCTATGTGCATATGTGCAGAATCAAATACCTCTCTTTTAGACAGGGAGCCTAAATATCAAGTGGAAACATCTTAGGTTTCAGTTGAACTGCTGCAGAAGCAGATTTCATATCCCACCATTGCCGCTCACCACTGCAAATCCACATGTAGTGAGGCCATGTGCAGAGCCTGTACTGGACCTGCCTTGGCGCATCTTAGTCGTATTTGAGAGTAAGTAATAGTTCATCCGCTGTTTGAACTAGGAGAGGTAAAAAGACATACATTCTGTGTGTGAGTCGCACGTTTCCTGATCCACGTACACTGTGTGCATAATTATTAGGCAAGTTGTATTTATTTTAATTATGAATTCATTTTTATAATTGAACAACTACAGTGCTCAGTCCAAAATGTGAATAAACCTCAAACCTGAAGATTTAAGAAAGTAAAAGTGAAGTTTTGGCTTTCTTAGGAGAAAATCTATGTGTGCACAATTATTGGGCAACTATTAATGTGCAGAATTATTACACAACTAAACACTTGTTCATTTTCATCTGTCATAATAGTAAACAACTCAAAATATACAAATAAACATTTCTGAATCAATAACCAACACTTCTTCTCAATAATGGTCATAAGTAGGGCTGCAGCTATCGATTATTACAGTAATCGATTATTCTGTCGATTATTTTGTTTGAATAATCGTTTGTTAATGTCGCGTCTACTTTGCACATGTTAAGTCCACACCACCTGCACTGACAGATACACGTGTTTTGAACATGAAAAACGTAATTATCGCTGGGCTCAGGTCGACTCACCTCACGGTTTCTTTTCCACTTGATGTAATGTACGGTTCTGTTTACATGTTGTAGCATCAGTGTGGAGAAGGTGACTTTTAAAATGTAATCCCCTACAGATTACAGATTACATTCCCCAAAATGTAGTTTGTGACATAATCAATTAAATTACTTAAAATGAGTAACTTAATCTGAATACTTTGGATTACTTGATATTGTCATGATTTTTAAAACTACATGAATGTAGCAACCAACTCCTGCAAATTCTTGTTTAGTTTTAGACCTGGATTAGTCCTGGTTTTAGTCCTGGTGTTAGTTCTGGTTTAGAGGGGCACAGGAGGAAGTGCGGTCCACGCAGCGTACGTGACAAGACACGATCCACACGATCCGTACCGGAGGAGATGAGGTGTGCGCGGCGTACCGGAGGAGATGAGGTTACGCTCTTACACATCCATGGGCACCGCGCTGTTTTGTGTACAGTGAAGTGCAGTGGTCGTGCGGAAACTTTACCTCTACCACAGAAGTTTCTGGCCATTGCCGAGCATATGAAAATAAAACGAAGCATCGAGGCAAAAAAAATAAAAAATCGATGCATTTTTCTAATCGATTTACTTGATGAATCGTTTTAGCCCCAGTCATAAGCCTTCCATTCATGGAGTCTCTCAGTTTTTGATCAGCAGCACTCACAGACTCACAGACTCTGTTCAGAGGTGGACTGTTTCCCTTCACTGTAAATCTCATTTAAAAAGGGCCCATGAGTTCTTAATAGGGTTTAGGTTGGGTGTCATGTCATGATTTTTTCCATCTTGAAGGCCTTTACTGGCTAGTCACACAGTGGAGAACTCCAATGTAGCGATGGAGCATTGTCCTGCATAAAAATCATGATTCTTTTGAAAGGTGCAAACTTTTTCCTGTACCACTACTTGAAAGTGTCTTCTAAAAACTGTCAGGTTTTGGAGTCCATTTTGAGTCCACCTTCAATCAAAAGAGGCCCAACAAGCTCATCTTTAATCATCCCAGCCTGTACCCATACCCCACCTCCACTTTTCTGGCAACTGAGTCGAAGTGGAGCTCTGTGCCCGTTACTGATCCAGCCACATCCACATCCTTCTGGTCTGTGAAGAGTCACTCTCATCTCATCAGTCCATAAAACCTTTGAAAAATCTGTCTTCAGATATTTCTTGGCCCAGTCTTTCAGCGTCTCAGCTTGTGTTTCTTGTTCAGTGGTGGTCAGGTTTTAGCCTTCCTCACCTTGTACTTCTGGGCTCTCCGGGTATGTAGCAGTTCTGGAATATGACGGCGCTGGAGGATAATGGGTTCCTTGTACCTTCATGTTTTATTCTTCTCAAATCTCTTGCAGTTAATTTGTCTCTTTTTTCCTCAACATGTTTCTTGTGTCACTGTTGACAGTTTTGATTTCCAACAAAACGGTTCTGTGATCACACCCCAGTATTTTTGGCAATTTCCATTTTTGCATTCCTCTTTTTACTTCTAAATTCTCAGAGTCAGTTAAATCTCTTTTTTGGTCCAGGAAAAGAAGGTGCCTAATAATTCTGCACACCTTGATATAAAGTGTTGATCTCTTTCGGTCACATCCTGACTAAATACACATCACCTGATAAGCTTAAATACAATAAGAATTCCAGTTTATACAGCTTGGAGTTGGAGAATGTGTATAAAAATCATGATACCGTGATGGTCAGAATACCCACTTGCCTAATACGTGTGCACACAATGTATACAGGAGATACAGTCGTGTGAAAAAGTTTGGGCTCCCTGATCATTTTCAAGATTTTCCTTTATAAATCATTGGTTGTTCGGATCAGCAATTTCAGTTAAATATATCATATAGCAGACAAACAGTGATATTTGAGAAGTGGAATGAAGTTTATAGGATTTACAGAAACTGCAATAATTACTTAAACAAAAGTAGGCATGTGCATAAATTAGGACTCCCCAACAGAAAAATTACATCAGTATTTAGTAGATCCTCCTTTTGCAGAAATAACAGCCTCTAAACTCTTCCTGTAGCTTCCAATGAGGGTCTGGATTCTGGTTGAAGGTATTTTTGACCATTCTTCTTTACAAAACATCTCCAGTTCAGTCAAGTTTGATGGAGCCCGAGCATGGACAGCCCGCTTTAAATCACACCACAGATTTTCAGTAATATTCAGGTCTGGGGACTGAGATGGCCATTCCAGAACATTGTACTTGTTCCTCTGCATGAACTGCCTTAGTAGAATCTGAGCAGTGTTTAGGGTCGTTGTCTTGTTGAAGTCTCCAGCCCTGGTGCAACTTCAACTTTGTCACTGATTCTTGAACATTGTTCACAAGAATCTGCTGATAGTGACTGGAATCCATGTGACCTTCAACTTTAACAAGATTTCCAGCACCTGCACTGGCCACAGGCCCACAGCCTGATGGAACCACCACCACATTTTACTGTGGGTAACAAGTGTTTGTCTTGGAATGCTGTGCTCTTCTTTCGCCATGCACATCACCCCTTGTTATGTCCAAATAACTCAGTTTTAGTTTCATCAGTCCACAGCACCTTATTCCAAAATGAAGCTGGTTTGTCCAAATGTGCTTTAGCAAACCTCAAGCGACTCTGTCTGTGGCGTGTGCGCAGAAAAGGCTCCGTCACATTACTCTCCCATACAGCATCTCCTTGTGCAAAGTGCTGTATAGTTGATCGATGCACAGTGACACCATCTGCAGCAAGATCATGTTGTACGTCTGTGGAGCTGGTCTGTGGGGTGAGTTTGACTGTTCTCACCATCCTTCACCTCTGCTTATCTGAGGTGTTTCTTGACCTGCCACTCCGGGCCTGAACTAGAACTGTGCCTGTGGTCTTCCATTTCCTCACTATGTTCCTCACAGTGGAAACTGACAGCTGACATTTCTGAGCTAGTTTTTTGTATCCTTCCCCTAAACCAGGATGTTGAACAATCTCTGTTTTCAGGTCATTTGATAGTTGTTTTGAGGCTCCCATGTTGCCACTCTTCAGAGAAGATGCAAAGAGGAGAACAACTTGCACCTGCCCCTTAAATCCCCTTTCTCCTGATCAGCTTCACCTGTGTCTGTAGGCCAAGGGTCAGTGAGCTTAACAAACTAATTTTGTGTTCCAATAATTAGTGCTAAAGGTATTAAAATCAATAAAACAACAAGGGTGCCCTAATTTATACACATGCCTACTTTTGTTTAAGTAATTATTGCACTTTCTGTAAATCCTATAAACTTCATTTCACTTCTCAGATATCACTGTGTTTGTCTGCTACATGATATATTTAACTGAAATTGCTCATCTGACCAACCAATGATTTATAAAGGAAAATCTTGAAAATGATCAGGGGAGTCCAAACTTTTTCATACAACTGTATATTGTCTTTAACTAAAGCTATCGGATTCCTGTCTGTCCTGAGAGTTCACATCACACTGGGATTAGAGATCTACCTGTCACTCACTTTGGTGGGTGTGTCTGTGTTTGAGCATAGAGCGGTCAAGTCCACAGTATTCTAATAAGGTTATATACTGTGAGGAACGCTACAGGAAATAGCTGAAATATGCAGAGCAGATACAACAAACACCCCTGATGGACAAAAAGAATAGTTAACAGTTAAACTGTTTATTTCTACTATTACTCAACCCTAAAATCATGACATCACATCCTGCTGATGTCTTCATCTCTGGCAGCAGCTAGTGCTTGGGCGTTTTCATAGCTGAGTGGAAGTGACGCTCCACAGCTCTGGACTGGGCAAAGAGGTGTGGGCAAACCCTGTTTGGACAGGATGGAATAATCAATTCTAAAACTAGTATTGAGAAAAAAAGTTCCATTCACAAAACAAAAACGAACCTTTCCTGAATAAGAGCAAGACTAGTATGTGCCTATGGACCCGTACCTGGACCCGTACCTGGACCCGTACCTGGACCCGTGCCTGGACCCGTACCTGGACCCGTGCCTGGACCCATGCCTGGACCCGTACCTGGACCCGTGCCTGGACCCATGCCTGGACCCGTACCTGGACCCGTGCCTGGACCCGTGCCTGGACCCGTACCTGGACCCGTACCTGGACCCGTGCCTGGACCCGTACCTGGACCCGTGCCTGGACCCGTGCCTGGACCCGTGCCTGGACCCGTGCCTGGACCCGTACCTGGACCCGTGCCTGGACCCGTACCTGGACCCGTGCCTGGACAACACAGTTTACACAGATATAAGGACACATGGGAATAGAAAACAAAGTACTACCATTTAATGTTGAAAATCATTCTATTGTCTAAAGAAAGCATTTTTTAAATGATCATTCTGGTATCAGACTTGGTATTGAGCATTGTGACAACAGTATGTGCAGCCAGTACACGTCACACTTTCTAACTTTTTAACGGTGGATCGTTTGACTTTTATGCAGTTCTAACTTCATCCAGCCGGGGGAGCTGTTGGAGTTCTCTGAGCGGCTCACGGCTCTCCGGCCAAGGCGCAAGATCACCCTGGACCTCCGGAGGAACCCAGGGGACAGGGATCCTTACACCTGGAGCACAGCGGTCAGCAGCCTGAGTCTCTGCTGCCACCTGCTGCTGGAGGGCTGGAAGTCCACAGACACCATGGTGGACCACATCAGCAGCATGTGACCTGCAGCCTGCACGGACCCATGTGACCTGCAGCCTGCACGGACCCATGTGACCTGCAGCCTGCACGGACCCATGTGACCTGCAGCCTGCACGGACCCATGTGACCTGCAGCCTGCACAGACCCATGTGACCTGCAGCCTGCACGGACCCATGTGACCTGCAGCCTGCACAGACCCATGTGACCTGCAGCCTGCAGCCGGACCCATGTGACCTGCAGCCTGCACGGACCCATGTGACCTGCAGCCGGACCCATGGACATCACATCAATATGTATCGCCTCATTTAGACTGGACTTATGTTACTGTGGACAGGAAACCAGACAATTTGTACAGTTTTTTTAGTAATAAACTCTTTAAAATGAATAATTTATTCGCCTGTGTGCACAAGTATTTTTAACGGTATTGACTGACACAACTATATATGCTCATACTGTAAGTGAGTACATTTTTGAGGTATTTGTACTTTTTTGAATATATCTTTAAACCTATATTTACTTGTAACTGAGTATGATATTTGCCATGCAACTTGTAGTAACATTTAAAATTTTATGAGTATACAATAGTCCCACAGCTGTTTCACGGCCGTTTCTCCTCCTCCCTGACCGACACAGAGAGGACAGCATCTCCTGCTCTGATTGGTCAGAGTCCAGAGAATATGCATTAAAATGATTACAGCTGCTTTAAATGATTAATTTAATATAAAATACACAATTCTGGAAACAGTAGCCTAATTATTGAACACATCTTTCTTTTACCTGAGTACAATTTTGCAGTACTTTTTCAACCACTAACTGACACAAGTGAAAGCTTTTTGGTGTCGAAAATGAAACTATTTACTATCACAAGCTGGAGAAGACCCTACCCCAAAGTGTGACTCCACTGCACAAACTGATTTCCCACCTAGATTTATGGGTGAATATAAGGAGAATGACTGATTTATACCCGAATGAGAACTGAAGCAACTGTGATGTGCCACATGCTTTAAAGTTACTTAATTGTTAGATTAATGATAAGCATTAATCTGTATAAATTCTCTAAAGAATATAACATAAATGTTAAGAGCTACGCTCAGTGTAGGATGTGCAGACATCCTGCTTTTTCTGATTTTAAGTGTAACGGTTCATTAAATGTAAAACAAAAAGTCACCTCAGGTTTTGTCTTATAGGCTTATCATTTTTAATAATAAATTGCAATGTAACTTCACATCTCATGAGAGCACACAGCCCCCTCTGACGGCCGTGCCCCCCCCCCGGGTCCCGTGCCATCCCCCCCCGGGTCCCGTGCCATCCCCCCTGGTCCCGTGCCCCCCCGGGTCCCGTGCCCCCTCCCCGGGTCCCGTGCCATCCCCCCCCGGGTCCCGTGCCATCCCCCCTGGTCCCGTGCCCCCCCGGGTCCCGTGCCCCCCCGGGTCCCGGGCCCCGTGCCGCCCCCCCCGTGCCCCCCCGGGTCCCGTGCCCCCCCCGGGTCCCGTGCCCCCCCCCCGGGTCCCGTGCCCCGTGCCCCCCCGGGTCCCGTGCCCCCCCGGGTCCCGTGCCCAGCTTGGGAAACACTGGGTTAAGCGGCTGCCCAATGTGCCTTAGGAAAGTTGGCCCTAAAGCGAGCAGCCCGTTTCCGGTCCGTACGCCGCACTTAATGTTCCGCAGCCTCATCTGTGTCTGATGTTCTGTCTTTAAAAAGACAAACACAAGTGCTCCTAAAGACACATTTTAAAGCTAGTTTCTGACCGTACTGGACACGCATTTGGCCGTGACCCCCGCGCTGTCGGTACCTCGGGCTCTTATTGTGAAGGGCCGGGCGGACGCAGTGCTCCGCGGCCCGGGCACTTGGTGCTGCTCTAAAAGGAGTGACTCGGTGACTGCGGCGACCGTCCGCTCTCTGAACCATGGGGGACATTGCGGGTGCGGGCTTTCTGCTGGGCTTTCTGCTGGGCTTTCTGCTGCGCTACTGCTGAGAGGCTCCGGGACAATGGCGGAGAGGTGAGTGTGGCTCTGGGACCGAGCCGGGGCCGCTGTGATCCGGGCTGCTTTAGGCGGAGCACCGGGAGTCCTGTTAGCGGAGCGGGCTAACGGCGCTCGGACTCGGATGCTTTTAGCTAGCCCGATCGGGTTGTTCCACGGTATCCGGCTCTTTCTCTGTGGAGAGGATTCCCTCCCGTACGGGCATGTCCTTTCAGGAACAGCGGCCGTGTGCGCCGTGAGCCGGGGCTGATGTGCGGTTAGCGGGGCGGTGATGGCGGAGAATGGCCGCAGCTGGAGGAGAGTGATGGAGGGTGGTGCTAGTGATGCTCATGCACCTGTCGGACTCCACTGTCTGTTTGCTGGAATGCGGCCATGCGGCCCGGCCTGTCCACATCCCCCGGTCTGATGGGAGGGATCTGAGCCCCGGGAGCTCCTGTGGCCTCCAGCCCCGTGGGCTGTGGTATGAAATGTCCCAGTGTGTGCGCACATGGCTCTGGTCACACCGGCCTGTGGACCTGCTGCTCTCTCTTCATCTCCACTCTGTCTGCTGCGTTCTGGACACTGTTTAGTCCAGAGAGCTGCGGGCCCTTCAGAGAGCTGCGGGCCCTTCAGAGAGCTGCGGGCCCTTCAGAGAGAGCTGCGGGCCCTTCAGAGAGCTGCGGGCCCTTCAGAGGGCAGGGCTCATGACACTGTTGTGTTTCTGCTGGAGACGCTGGCCCCGGGTACACAGGGCAGTCCTGTGTCAGGACCATACCCTCCTGGCACTGGGTTCTGTGAGCACAGGGAGCCAGTGGGGGACGCAGGAGCCAGTGGGGGACGCAGGAGCCAGTGGGGGACGCAGGAGCCAGTGGGGGACGCAGGAGCCAGTGGGGGACGAGCCAGTGAGGGACGCAGGAGCCAGTGGGGGACGAGCCAGTGAGGGACGCAGGAGCCAGTGGGGGACGCAGGAGCCAGTGGGGGACGCAGGAGCCAGTTAGGCCTTTGTGCTCTCCAGATGAATACTTAGTTTGCTCCACTTTGTTATACTGTAATGACTACACTTCTAGCAAGGCTTTTGACACTATAGTTATTCCATCTGCACGGTGTTCACCGTGTCTGTGTGTTTAGTGACCTACAAATACGCTTCTCCCTTTCAATTTAAAAGCAACTGTATTATTCTACCTCTAAATCCATGTTTAAAGGCACTCTACCTTATTTTTACTGTCTTAACAGATTAAAAAAGCAGAATGAGTTAAATGGTTTGCAGTGGTTCTTCCTCCCTTAACTTATGCATTTAGAACATCCTAATTCTTCATCATGGTGAGTTTATAAAAGCTTCACAACTTTCAGAGCCCAAGCAGAGTTTTGCTGTGATAGCTCAGTCTCTGCTTGTACACCAGGGACGTGCACAGGAATTTTGAGGGGCAGTTGCTCTGACATGAGAAAAGGGGCACCGCACCGCCCGCCAGACTTCAATGAACTGTGATAAAACTTACAAATTTTATTTTCCCTGCAACTCCGGCGTTTCCCAATAGATGGCGCACTCTAGATACACTGATACATAAAACCTAATTATCCATATATGTTGAACACGTCTTCCTCACTCATGGGCCGAAAACCTTCCCATAAAGCACTGCAGCCAAGTGTATATCTAGTGCGCTCCGCACCTCCTCTTGTACGACCTGGACACCGCGTGTGGATCGTGTCTTGTCGCGTTCGCTGTGTGGACCGCGGTTCTTCCTGTGGACCTCTAAACCAGAACTAGCACCAGGACTAAGACGGGTCTAAAGCAGGTCTAAACCAGGTGTAAACCAGATCTAAAACCAGGACTAAACAAGCATTAAATCAGGACTAAAACCAGGACTAAAACCAGGTCTAAACCAGGTCTAAACCAGGACTACAACCAGGTCTAAACCAGGTCTAAACCAGGTCTAAACCAGGTCTAAACCAGGTCTAAACCAGGTCTAAACCAGGTCTAAACCAGGACTAAAACCAAACAAGAATTTGCAGGAGGTGGTTGCTACATTCATTTAGTTTTAAAAAGCACGACAATATCAAGTAATCCAAAATCTTCAGATTACGTTACTCACTTAAGTAATTTAATGGATTACGTTACAAACTCCATTTTGGGGTCTGTAATCTGTAATCTGTAGGGAATACAGTTTACAGTAACCTTCCCAACACTGTCAACAGAATTATCAAATGTGTCACAATGAAACGGAATTCAAAACTTCTGAAACGGAAAATGTTAATTTTTGAAACAGAAAATCATTGGCCCTAAATATGGTGCACAAGTTGAACTGAGACGTTTGAATCTGCCACATGTAAATCATTGGATCCATAGACTGTATAAAAGAAGTGACTAAGTGAGCGTGACGTCACCCAAAGCGTTTAGCGCCGCACAAATGAGGCTCGTGATGCTAACGGCTACAGGAGCAAATCTGGAGCCAGGCTCTATGTTATGAATAGGGTTTTTTGACGGACAAAATAGCGAAAAAACAATTCAGGATCATGTAGAGCGGGTTCATATGAACATTTTAAAACCAAAATGACGAGGGTACAGAGAGAGGAGCGATCAGATCCCAATGTAAGTCAATGGGAAAAAGGGAGAGAAGGAGCCGGAAGAGCCTCCTGGAGCCGGAAGAGCCTCCTGGAGCACTTCCTATTTGGCACGCAGTGGCTAACGGGATGTGTCCACTCATATATACGGTCTATGCAATCCTGCAAGTTATTTCGTCTTATTTGCTGGGCTGATGTAGTCAGACCAGAACACTCCATCCATCGGCCCTTCCAGGGCTCTACAGTGCGCCCATTTCACTCGCATTTGGGAGTAAATATTTCGTCGTGCGAACGTGGAAAACAAAACAGTCGCACCAGTGCGAGTGCTTCTTCCACAATAAGGAGCTGCGCACAGACGTAATGTGACGAGTTAAACGTTCTACATGTATCAAACATTAGGGGCGCACTCACATGAGGACTGTGGACCCTGCCCAAGCCTGGATCCCCCTAAAGCGCGGCACACATGCCCAGCGCGAGCGCAACCTAACCGTACCCGCGCACGACCCCATCGACCGCGCACGACCCAAGCGTACGAGCTCCGCGTGTGGCCGATATCACCCATACGAACAAACTCCGCTTCAAAACACAACACCGCCCCCTAAACGAGGAGCACACCGCAGC